>JAYMGJ010000553.1:0-75316 GCA_037178675.1 Scleroderma bovista
TTGCCCCATCCGCTCGAGGATCTTGGGCAATTTCATCCTAGAAAGACTGTTAGTAACCATGGCTACCATAATGATTAATGATTAATGAAATGTTACTCACCGCCTGCTCCCAGGCCCAATCGCCTGACATAAAGTCCTTATATCTACGTGAGCCATCTTCAAAAAATCACGATATGGCACGTAGTCAATTTCTCCATCAAAATCCGCATTCGAAAAAATGTTCTTGATAACCGCACGAGGATTGCGGTACCAGACGTCATAAGTCTGATCCATCCATGAGGGCAGATCTCCCGGTGGACGGCTATCATTATACCTGACTCCAAAGCTTTTCCATGGTGCATCACCTATTGGGGTTGAGTCGATGGTTTCATAGAGGTCCTTGTGATCGGCGAATGGTGGTTTATCCTGATGTACTGCAAGAGACAATCCCCATAAGTAAAGTAAGTTGTCGATTTTACCTGCCGATATCTGTGCATTGGAAAAGAGGTGCTTGGCGGTCTCAAACTCAAGTCGGTTCCGATATGGGGTCCAGTCATCTTGACCCTGCAGAGTGTGGGGAAGAGGCGGTGTGCCTTCAGGCAAATCCATGCCATTTGCACTGCAAATCTTTCCTGTGGGGTGTGATTTAATGACAGAAAGTACTAATGGAGAGGACAAACCAGTTAATTTCTCGTGGTATTCCCGCACCACATCTGGCGGAAGTGGCTGTTCAGTGTCATTGCGTACGTTGAAGTCATGACTGTGGACGGAATGTAAGTGTGTCTTTAGGCCTGTAGCTGACTTAAACCAGCGACCACAGCTGGCATATCGACAGGGAATCCAACGGGCAGTATATCCGCATCTGGTGGGCTGCATTTGACTGCTGGAGCAAGGGATAAAAGAAGGGTGGTGTGGATAGAACCTTGAAGGAAGCTGACAGCGGGTGGGAAGAGAGCTCGGTTGTGAATCGAAAAGGCACATGGAAAGTCAACATTACCTGACTCCCTCACTATTCAAGCATTACCAGTTTTTCTCACTCATGTCGCGTCCTGTCACCCGTGCCAAAAATGCTAATCAGCATCCAGGAAGAATTGTCCTGGACATGAAGCAAAGGCACTGTACCTCGGAGCAGAAGCGTCAGGACGATGCTTGCATCGAGCAGGAAAAAAACAGGCAGGATGCTGCCCAAGCTCGTGCCATCAAATGAGTTGCTGATACCCTTATCAGTGAAACCGAAGCAGAGAAAAACTTACTGACAAAACATTGGCACCCAAGGCCTCACTCGGCCCAAGTGCAGCCTAGTACAACAAACGGTATGTAGTCAGATGCAAATAGGTTAGCCGATAGGACTTACCAGAGCCATTTTCTAGATGCCAGTGAGCTGGACGCTCAAATTTCTCTGGGCAATGGCATGGATGACATGGGGAGAAACGATGGAGAGGAAGATGAAGAAGTCCCTGATAAGGCTGTCAAAACGAAGAAGCGGAGTGTCCAAAAGATGACAACACGTGATCTTGTTGAGGCTGCTTGGACTTCTTCGCATCAATTCCCTGGGAATAGCACGGCGTTAGTTATTTTTCCATCTATACTCATCACCTCAGATGCTGTTACTCACGGAAACTGTCCTTTTTTACTGGGATCTGTTTGATGCATCTAGCTCTGCGAAAGAAGGTGCTGCTGGCTTTGGCAGGGTAAGGGACTGGGCGCAGAACAATGTGACAAGTGGTACAGGCAGCACACGAACAAGCGCTTCCTGCATTACAAGCGCACCAAATTCGTTTGCACACTCTAAGTCCCTTGGGGTCAAGGTCAAGGGCAGTACTAGATCATCTCGTTCCATTGCGACCCAGCCACCGGCCACGCCTGCAAGTGCCGTTGGCCCAGATCAACCTGTTTCCTACCTCAATGAAGATGATGATACAACAGAATTTACCAACCCTGCTCAGGAAGGGACCATAAAAGAATGGGGTGTAAGTTATTCCTTGATCACTGATACTGGAGTGTCTCGTATGACTTGGTTGAACAGGTATCCGTAGAAGTCATCGATCTCGATGACACCCAATCCTCTTCTGTCACCCTGCCGCCACCCTCCCAACCACGTATTCCCATGAGGTCTTCAGTAGCGGCGAGGCCTCTGAAAAGTGAGGTATCATTGTGGTTCAGCCCAGATGATGAAGCAATCGACAAGGGTGGTGAGCACAGGCATCAGGACGTCCAACCCTCTCAACCAAGAGGCAGTAAACGGTCTTCTCTCTCCAAGGTATGTTATTAATACTACATAAATCTGAGTGATTGATTCTGACAACGGCAGTCGAATGCAGAAACTCTTCTGCCAACCAGTGCCCCCCCATCCAAACGGCTTAAACCGAAGCAAGATGGGGCAGTAGTTCTTTCAGGAAAAGGTTCCAGCGGTAAGTTTAATAACCAACACCTTCCACCTGGATGCCAAGACAGAAACACCTGGCATGGCGTCTACATACCTATGCTTGCACACTGGTGTGGGGGCTATGTGGACCCATGGAGTATTGAGCCAACCGAATTCCAAAATGCGATGCAACTGATGTGGAACGAGGTTTACCGCAACAAAATCAAGCATGAGATCACTCTGAAGGGTGCAGTATATCATGTGGTAAGTCAGCTTAATGTCTTGATTGTCACGCCATTGCCAACAATTCTATTCTTCGGACTGTAGGCGAAACAACGCATAAATGAATGGCGAAGTGGCTTTGCGGCGACTGCATTGATGTTCGTTTCGATGTTCTTCATCCAGAGCCCCGAGCTTCACGACAAGGAAGAGCACGAAGAATTTGCAGGGGCCATGCTCCACCGCAACCGTTTCTTATTCAACCACAATGATGGTGACGACTATAAGGTATGTTGTATAATACTGTCGCTATCTGATCTAATGTTTTGTAGGAATGGACAGGGATTTGGCAAAACCCTTTTATTTTACAGACATTTGCCTCGCACTTCAACTTTGTGGCCGGCAGTGTGCAGATCCCCGCGTTAGATAGCAAAAGCATTACAGCACGAGTAGGGCTTGCTCTTTCTGTCACCGCCGTAAGTTCATCCTGTTGCATTGTTACTGATCAACTAACTTGTTTAGGTTTATCGAGCCTTGTCCTTAGCCACGCATGGCCACCTACAGCTCAATCAAATCCAACCCAGAATGAAGCCACAGAAGCGTGGAATTGTTTTGAAACCCGACATGCTTTCAACATGGGAGGCCATCATTCCAGATGGCGAGGGATGCAGATTCAATGTTCAAACATGGGGCGACACGTCAAGGAAATATCTGTGGCCGATTATGGAACTTTCAGATGAAAATTTCATGAAAATCGTCGAGGAAACGGAGTGCTACGTGAAAATCAGTGCAAAGGGGAAAGATAAAATTCCTGTCAGCATCTCGGATGAGGAGGACAGTGCCATGGATTTCTACGATTTTCGTTGACTGGTGCGCTGGCCATTCGTGATCATAGCTATTCTGGACTGACTGTTGACATTTCGTTTCTCTCCTGCATATGCCCGCTGTTCCGCACATGCACTTCTTACCACTCTGTCCCTCCGGCTGTTCCGCGCACGCGCTTCTTACCACTCTGTCCCTCCGGCTGTCCCCTCACACAGCCGCACAACACTTCCTCTCGCCGAACTCTGCTCTAGTACTTGCATTGCTGTCCCGCCTTTTTTTTTATCATGCTTCGTGCCGTCTGCTTTTAATCTGTTTCTTGTCACTGATTTTCCCTTACCATCATTTTTAATCATGTTTCGTGCTGTCAATTTCTCTTTGCATCCACCCATTTTTAATACAGTATTGTACCTAATGTACTTCAATACTTGGTGAACTTGGTGAACTTTGTGAACTTTGTGACTTGAATACTTGTGAACTTTGAATGCTTTGTGAATTAAGCCTACACCTATAAGCTGAGCAAGTCACCAAGCATTTCAGCAGTAATGGCTTATGTCACTTAGGTGACTTAATATCTTATTTTGACTTGGTCACCAAATGCCAAGTAATTAAGTTGTTCCAAGACAGCTGTAGTTTTGCTGATGTAGGGTGTGATAACCGCCTTTTCCTGTGGGCATGGATAAGTAATCTCCAACTAGTAGCTCAAATGGATGTCGCCTGGTTATTGGCTCCAGTAGAGCGTGGAGTTTTGGTGTCCCAAAGTTCTTGCATTGTCCACAGTTTCGGATGGCTTTCATGATCGACACATCTAGTTTTGGTGAGTGATACTTATCTGTGAGTGCGATCTTTAGTGCATCTCGTCCCCAATGTCCACCTGTGTTGTGTAGTAGTTCCGCCTTTGTTTCTGCTTCTGTCTTTGTTATGCATTCAACGCGGCTTCTTGGTCGGACACTGGTGCCACCATGGATGCGCCATAGTTTGTCATTTTCAATAATATATTGTGATGCGCGGTGGCATGCTTTGTTGCGGTCTTGGATGGGCCTATTGATGTCGATGTTAAGTATTGCATCAATGACTTCTAGATAAATTGGTTCGTCAGCAAATCGGTCACATAGGTTCTGATACTTGTCATTGAGTTTGTCCAGTGTGAACATGTCATTGATGAGCCCCGTGACCATTTCTGGGTCAGGGTTTACAGTCCATTCACTTCCGTCGCTGTCCATGTTCGTCCGTGTTACCGTGTCCCATTGGTGGCTGAGTCCATCTGCAACTACATTGAGTTGGCCTGGTACATGCCATACCGCTACTATGTTATGTGCTATGATCCCATCTCTCCAGCGTGCGTGGGTTGCCGAAGGCTGTGTGTTAGTTAGTACGTCCTTCAGGGCCTGGCAGTCTGTTTCAATCTCGATGGGGAAGCCCCATATGACATTGGAAAATTGGTCTAGACCATACTTGAGGGCAGCGAATTTGAGTATGAATGGTTTGTAGTTCCGTTCTGATGCTGATGTTCGCTTTGATGCGAATGCGATTGGTAACGTCTTTTCGACTAGTTTACCAGACGGGGTTTTAATCTTGGTTCGTTGGGTTAGTACTGCACCTAAACCTTCCTGGCATCCATCCGTGGTTATAATAAAAGGTGACCCATCGTAGCATGGGGCATGTAGTACTGGTTGGCTTGTTAGTGCGATCTTGAGATTCATGAAGGCCCTGGTATGTTCATTCAACCATTTGTTTTGTAGCTTGAAGCTAGATATGGCCTTGCGGTACGTTGTCTTGTTCATGGGTTTTGGCAGTTCAACCATTTTCAGTAGGTCTCTGAGTGGGCCTTCAATTTTTGTGTAGCTGCGGATTAGGTCTCTAAAGTGTCCTGTTAGACCTAGGAAGGAGGCGAGGTTTAACACATCATTGGGTTGGGTCCAATTAACCACCGCCGTCAGCTTTGCTGTGTCCAGTTGGACACCTTGTGGTCCTACTGTTGCCCCTGCAAACGTGGTTTCAGTCATGAACAGTCGACATTTGGTAGGTGATAGGGATAATTTGTGATCTCTACACCATTGGAATATGGTTCGTAGTTTGTTCGTCATTCCATCGAATGAGTTATCCGCTGTTCCTCCATCATCTACAAACAATTCAAGGGTATTGTCTGCTAGTAGGTCATGGACCTTGTCAGTGACAACTTCGGAGAATGTTGTTGGCGCGCCTGTCCATCCCATTGGCATTCGTTTGTACCAATAGTACCCTCCTCCTTCAACAAAGAACGTTAAGTATGGGTGCCATTCTTTTGGGACTTTGATCGCATAAAACCCTGATGCGAAGTCAAAGATTGATACTAGTTTGTGTCCGCTGAGCCGTTGCTGTTTCGCTCGGATGTCGCCCTGATGTAGCGGTGGTACCTGTGTGACTTTGTTTAGTTCAGCGAAGTTCTGCGTAACCCTCCACTTAGGTGGTCCTGTTATTGTATTCTTCTCTGTTTCCACAGAGGTCAATGGGTGAGTTGCGTTGAATGGTGCTGTTATGCCTGCTGTCTGGCACTGCCGGTTTACTTCTGCCTGTAGGTCCTCTAGGGTCATGCTTTTGGTCGCATCGTGGGTCTTCTGTGTTAGTACTGTTGGTGCGACGTGTTTGATCTGCGTGAAGTCAGCCTTTTCTATCATGTTTGCATTTAGCATTTGCTTAGTCCATGTGTGCATGTATTGCTTTTGGGGCAGGCTTAGTGGGCACTGTTTGATGCTTGTGCTGAGTTTTGCGTCTGCTGGTACGTTGAGGTTAACCCTAGCACTTGGAATCAGTAAGACTTCTGACAGAGAGCATGCGAATACATCGGCATATTCTGCCACTAATGCCTCTGCTTTCATGCGTTCTTCCTGTGTGATATTGTCTCCCATTTTGACACTTTTGAGGATATATTCTACTCACTGTGATTTGAACGGTTCTGTTTGTTGGGTAAAAGTGTTCTCCTCCGACTCTTTGCTGAGTTCAGTTGCGTGAGTTTGTACTGTGTTCGGGTCGTTAGCGATAAGGCTTGTATTCTGTGTTGTTCTCTGTAGTTGTTCTGCTTGGGTAGTCTGTGGATGTTGTGCCCATTGCGTGGTGGTTGACGCTGTTGCTATCTGTTTGATGTCCAGTGTATGGTTTCGGTCGCCTGCGATGCACAGATGTGTTCGATCGTGGAACCTGTTATCGAGTGTGGTGCGGCTGTTGCTGTTACCTATTGTAACGGTGTCGGTCTCGTATTCGTGGATGGCTTTGAAGGCGATTAAGAGTGGTTTTCCAAGGAGGAAAGCCCATCCTCCGCCGCTGTTGAAGACTAGGAATGATCCTGTTATTTCCGCGTCCCTGATCCGTATTGTTCCGGTCCACTCTGCCTCCGCTTTCGTTGTAGTTCCATCTGCCATCCGCAATGTCTGTGTGGATGGTTGCCAGCCTTTTAGACAGTGTTTTATGGTGCGGAACACTGTTGTGCACATTGCGCTTGACATTGCACCATCGTCAAACAGTGCTCGTACGTGTATGACTTCTCCTGTCTGGTTTTTGAGTTCGATTGGGTGTATGAAGGGGACTGCTTTCCCGTGTCCGTTCCTCGTGTAGCTGGTGTCGTGTGAGCCGGCTGTGTACAGATTAATGGCATCGCTCGATTCGTGTGTTACATGCAAAGCATTAGGTGCTACCGATGGTACGGTGACGGTCCTTTGGGTTGTTGTTTCGTCCCTTACAACGACCCGTCCCCATTTCCCTCGTCTACGAGTACGAGTCTAATTTCCACTGCTTTTCCTCTATTGTAGGCCCCTAGAACCCGGTTGCATATCGCGCGCCAGGCAGACTCTCTGTTGCTCAGGCGAGACGTATCTCCAGGGGGTACTGGGCACTGTCTGCCGCTGTGTCCGTGAGTGCCGCACTTGAAGCATTCCCCGGAACATACGGGAGCGGTTCCGGGTGTGAGTGGGTATGGGGTTGTTTCGTCAATGCATGTGCTCTCGCCATGTTGCGTGAGCCACTGTGTGACTTGCACTTGGTGTGCTTGGCGTCCTGCCGCTGTGGGTGGGTGATGTTCGAGAGTGTTGATGATGTTGCGCAGAGTGTTCTTTTGCGCTTCTGTTACTGGTTCGAACTGGTTATAGACGCGCTGGTGTGGTTGTTGCTGTATCGCGAAGCGGCTGCCCATGGAAGTGGGTGTCGTTGGGCTGGTGGGCTGTGTGTTTCGTGGAGGGGGTTGCGTGAGATTCATGCGTTGCATGCGCCCCGATAAGTCTGTAATTGATGCTTGTACTCTCTTCTCCATCGCTTCTTCATCTTTCCTTCGTCTTTCCAACTTCGCCTTTCCCTCCTTCAGCTTCCCCGTACTCAGGCCCTTCACTGCTCCTGTAAACATCTCCCAGTTCACGTACTCTTCGTCCAGTAAGTCCCGTACCATTTCTGGTAGCTTTTCCTTGACCTGCCAGATCAGGACGGCGCTCTTTTCTACCTTCACCAGTTTCGCAAGAGCCAGTGCTCCTTCGGCCCATATGACGTGCGTCCATGCCTGTACTCCGCTCTTCGTCTTGATGGTTCCTATGTCTTCTTCAGCCAAAGTTAGTTCTAGTAGCTCTCTTTTGTAGTCCTTTGTTGTTTTCGCCGCTCTCTGGATGGGCGGCCACCTTTGGTCGAATGCATACCGTAGTTTATCCCATGAGAGTTGGCATTCGGTTGAAAGTCCGTTGTACCATTCTTCTGCTGCTGATCCGCCGACCATGTAGTCCGCTAACGCCTCTATCTTTTCGTACTCCGTTGTTATAGTAGTGCATTCTCTCATAGCACGGCTAAATGCTTTGATAAAGTCCTGGGGGTTCTCCGTAGGGCTATCCTCGCCATGGAAGGGTTTGACCTCTGTCATGGCTTTGCGGTTGCGTCGTGCGGGCTGCGGCTGCGTATGTAACGAGCCTATGGGCTGTGATCGCGGGACGTGTAAGAGTATCTGTTGGAGAAGGGACTGGAATGCCTGTGGGACTGGGGCGAAGTCGGCTGAGGTAGGGCTTTGTGGCGAGTTAGGTCGCGGTGACGGTGGTAGTGGTCTTGTCGATGCAACGTCCTGTGGGGACTGCTGCTCTTGGTCCGACAGCAGTTGGAAGTCGCTGTCGGTACCCGGGGTATTCGTGCCTGTGTGAGGTGCAGACGTTTTGGCTATGAAGCGACCTCTGCCGTCTCTTTCTGGTAGTCGTCTACGGGACAGTTTGACTGCTTTTTGGTGGTTCGAGGGTTTCGTTCGACTGCTGATATACTGCTGTGCACGTGTAAGTCATGTGTTCGGTTGCTATCGATGGCTGCGGGCTGCTGTGACTGCTGTGCTGATAGCTGCGACTGCGTGTAGTTCGAATCTGCTCTCGTCACCACGTTGGAGCAGGCCCAGAGTGACCTTGTCGAAAGATGACCTGATGGTCTACAGAGGGTGGCTCTCGTGCTATACTACGCCTGCTGACCAAGGCTGTGCTCCCTGACCCCCCCTACTCCACCGGCATCAAGCCAGACGTCCTTCAAGACCATCGGATGCGAACCCTCAAGTGGCTGGAGCTTGTCGAATGATGCAACTTCGATAACCTCCCATACTCGAGTCGCACGTCCTGTTGTACATAGACTCCAATGGTCGAAGATTGCATTCTGCGTCTTGTAGTAATGACCATCGACCTCGTAGACAAAACAAACCCTGTCCGCCTCGGGGTCCAGGCGACGTTGGATGGTCGGATCGTAGCCGAGTTCCTCTTCGGTGGCGAACATCAATGAGAGCATGACCCGAGTGTACATCCAGCAGTCCTAGACGGTCGATCAGCATCTATTTCAGACGGACCGAACGGGTGATTTTCCTCACTTCCGTAAATTTAAATTCCGGGGACTTGGCCGAATGCGACCGCGAGAAGTACCAGACGGCCATCGTATCGTCCTCGATGGTGATCTGGGAAGTCGTGAGATGAAACTTGACAGGCAGATAGACCACATTCTAGGCTCTCTGACGGTATAGTCACGTGCCTGATAGCTTCAGAAACGATGGAGCTATTCAAAATATCGGAATGCCAGCACTGGGCGCCTAAAAATGACATTTGGGCACTAAAAATCATTTCTTCTCTTTCTCCTTCATTTCTCCATCAATTCTTTGGCTTCTTTGATCATTCTGGTATGGGAGTTGGACTGCAGATGTGTGCATTCCTTTCTCATACCACAATTGACGTTATTCCTTCAGTTTCTTCTGCTTCTTGGCGGTCCTCGTGCGATAGATGACTGTCTGCATTGGCATTCATCTCTCGCATCACGATAGTCTTCTTGTGTGATAGATGGCTATGATGAGGGTCCATCGTGCTTATCCTTTGCATAAGGATCATTTGATATAGGTGTTATCTTCCATGTTCACTGTACCAAACCTGTTTGGTGCGTGACAGCAGTGCTGAAGATGGTGAAAAGTGAGGGGAAAGCATTAGTGACATTTAAAAATGATGCCGAGGGTGGTACATACATTGTATAGAGCACTGAAGCCAGTGACGTCATTGTTGATGGCGAAGGGGCCATTGAAGGAAGCAAAGTGGCCGTTGGAGAAACATACGCCGTATATGTGCTTGCGACGGGGATCGTCATTCATACAGAAGGTAGTTGTGCCCAACAATTGTTTACGGTTCTGATACGCATAAGTGGAGTGAACCTACCAAGAGAGCGGATACTGTGCGCACCTCTCGAACGTCCTTTCGAGCCGTCTTATATTCCGAAGGAACAGCGAGATCTGCCACAGGTATGGTGGATGACTGCACTAAGGATGGTGGCATTGTTGACCGTTTGAGCTTGAGCAGTGCATCTATCTTGAAATTTGCGCCGTAAGTCTCGGCTTCGTTGAAACTGTCAGGCTGCTCTAGTAGGAATTGGCATGATGCTTCGCGTCCGTTGGTGAGCGTGAGTTTTTGCAGCACATCGGTGATAGCGACAAGGGGGTCGTAACGCTTCTTCTCGTTCACAGTCCCGATCTTGGACGGGCTGACAGGATAACTTGTGAACCGGAGCTGAGACCCATCTGACTCGACAAGCTTGGCGGCCTTGAGAGCGGTGACTGCAGCTTCGACGTCCGCCACGGACACTTCGAATGGGAGGTAGTGATCGAATCCTGCTTCGCCCCATCCCAGACAACGGACCATTTCGTTCCTCATCTGAGCGAGAATCTCTGAGTGATGTTGAGTAAGGTCTTTCGTTGACCTCGGAGTGCCCGACTTGCGAGGTGTGTCTAACATTTGTTGGCTGAATCAGAGTTCAATAAGACCATGACCTACTTTAACTGTCTCCGCTGGGAAGACCTGACGATAGCTTGTTGGGAGTTGTGGTGCTGTTCTGTCTTGTACAAGTTACTTGTTTGGACATCAGGCAGAGTCTCCGATCTCGACGTCCAACTCCGAGCGATTGTCAGCGTCCACCGTATCTACTTGAGATCGTCCTGGACAGTGCCACTGAGTGACTGAGTGCACACCGAACAAAATGCGCGACGCCATCACAGTCCATCTAAACTTATGTAATTAACTTCCTCTCAACAACTTTATTTGCCTTACCCAATTGGACTTCCTACACAAGTTGGAGTGCGTACCCACAATGTTGTCCACGCAAATACTAACGATCCCAAAGCCAGATGACCATGATGTCCTATATTAATAATAATCTCACAAGACAACACTCAGTCAGTCATAACCATCATGTTAGGCTCCAATGTGAGCACTGGAACTTTTGTCTTCGCCCCGTCTTTGCAGCTTGCGCTCTAACCAAATTGTTATTTTAGCTCTGTCCCATTTTCTAGGTTCTCTTCGAAATCCTATGGCCGACAAGTGCAGTAATACTACGCCACCCCCAGCTACTCCTACTCCCTTGTGCATCGCACCAGACACCGTCCTCTGTTCGCGCCATGCTACACTTGACCATGTCTGAGACTGTTCCCAGTTCATCCTTCGCTACGAAATCGGTGACACCTACCTCGGCGCAGTTAGTAGATTCATGAACAACGCGTTCGAATACGGGGATGCCCTCCTTCTGCAACAAACCGACCCTGATACTGGGTGAATGTATCCCAGCCCAGATCGGTAATAATCAATCTTATCTGAACCTGGCCACGTACGTATTTTGTTTGTGTCCTCTGAATGACCTTTTAGTGATATCGGCCAGGTTCCGCATGGTTGTCCTAGCGGATGAGAATCTCGAGTCTTTCTTTGAGATGGATTTGGTAGCGCCCTTTGGAGACTGTACCAGATCTAGAGCTTCCAACACACAACAGCGGGTTCTTGCATAGGTGACCTCTGGTCGAACATTGCCACGGCCGACAACAAGAAAGTGTTCCACAAGCTCAGCGACGAGCTGGGAAAGGCGATTGGCAAACACCAGGTCTGTGTAGAATCCAATTCTTGTGATTCGAGCGTTTGCTGACCTGCTGTTTGGTGGTATAGGTCATTTACCGCCTTGCTATCGATCGATATACGAGGGCGGTGGAACCCCAAGCGCGCGAGTCTCTTCTCTCGCCGATACTGAGTAAATCGAGCTTTCCGTCTGGCGAGACAGCGACACTTTCGCCTTCCAAGGTATCATCATTGACGCTCACAGTTGATACGATCGTGGACAGTGCTTTCGAAGTTGTCGTCGGCGGCGTTATCCTTGGCAGGGTTCACCTCTTTACCACACGTCAAGGCAGTGAGCGCGGCATTCTTGGACCGGACGCCGTTTGCGATTGATGTGGGTGACGACGAGGGTGACAGTGGTGACCTTAGCTTGGTTCACAGTGAGGACGACAACCAAGTCGAGAATGAGGTTATTTTGACATTTGGAACGCTGATTCGTTGCGTGCCGCAGGTTGACACTTTCTTGGAGGCAAATGATTCGGGACTGTCGGAGGCTGACAAGGAGGTCGCGAAAGGTGCATATATGTTCTTTATTGGTCCCCCGTTCCCTCAAAGACATCATGACCCACCATTAATTCCAGATCTTCTCAATGCAAAGCCAAGGTGACAAGTAGAGTGAATTGTCAATCATTCTACATGTATACTGCTTTACTTTTGGTTATGATATTGCAAAATCAAGATGCTATACTACATGCACGAAGGGGTGGTGCATGCCTGAATACTTACGAAGAGGGTCTGCGATCTGCCCATATCTGGATTGCTAGGTCTGGCTTGATCGAACCAGATGTTATCATATTTTGGTTGGGATGTGTCTATCAACACAAGGTGAACTTCGGGGAAGTGAAGTAACAGACCATGAATCACTTACTGCAAGCTACCACGACACCTATCATTCGTTCAGAGGATCATGCAAGAGCCGGAAAGAAGTTACAGACGCACCCGAATGCCCATCCAATGTCTGCACAACTTCTCTGCAAATCCCAAATGTACACCTTATTATCCTCGCTACCCGAGACGATCCGTTTTCCTCCTGTGACACTGAAACAGGCGGCGATGCAAAATTCCTCGTTGCGGTGGCCAATGTACGTCTTAAGACAACGTGAAGTTTGGTAGTCTCACAGCCTGTTCGCGCTATCGTGGGCAGTCGACAGAATGTAATTGAATTGGGAGAAAACTGGACGTGTTGGTCGGGATTTGTGGTTGGGCGGGTCTATCAGCGTGACGAGTAGGAAGAACGGGGCGCACCATACGACGCCGTGTTCCTCTGCAAGGGTCTTGAGACATTGCCCTGTCGTTTGTGTTCCATATCCGTCTGCACACAGTTATCGCGGGTTCTACGGCAGTGGATGAATAAAGCCTAAGGGGACGTACATTAGCCCATCAAGAGAGCACGACACGATCGGGGATGCGTCGCGATTGAAGTGTACGGCAGTGACGTAGTCGAGATAGGCATTGGGTGTTTTAATGCACTTTCCTGTAACGATAAGCATTCTCCGATCCAAAAGGAAGACTACATAACAATGCACCCCTCGCGATGTTCCATACACGCACATCGCCTCCGCATCCACCGGATACTAATAGAGTCGCTACAGTGTTGTAGTTGACACAGAATACGAAGCTTGTATGTCCCCATTGATGTTTTGTTGTCAAGCCCTGAGGAGCCCACCCATCATTTCCATGACCTATACCCGGGTAGTAGAGACGAAAGTACAGTTTCGACGTTCCATATTCGTATGCTCGTATCGCCCAATGCAGAAGCAAGGTATGTCCTATCGCTCGACCATGAGATGTCTGAGGAACCCTTGATGTGCCCACTGAGGTTGCGAATTAGTTCTCCTGTGAAAGGGGACCATATTTCGATGACATTGTCCACAGCTGCGTATGTCACGAAACGTACCACAAAACGTGAGCCATACAAGGAACCCAAGCATACGCAAAGGGCAGACACACCAAAAGATGCGAGAAGGGTCCCGTCAGGACTAAACTTGGCCGTAGATAGAGACTGGGTATGTCCCCTGAGTGTATGTCGCAATCTGTAATTCAGTCGTTCGTGCGGAGTAGCCTGGATTGTAGATGGAGTCTGGATCTGTGCGCCAGGAGGTGGCGGTGGCACTGCTGGGTGAGATTGAGCGGGTGGAGGTGCTAGTATTTGTGGGTCATCTTCGGTCGTCTGAGACGCATTATCGTCGTTTGTCCCTATCATGAGTAAATGTTGGTGGCTCCTCGCCACCGAGGAGAATGACGAGAGAATGACGACCTCGCTGTCAGAGACGTGAAGAACAGGATCATGTATGCTGTCCTCGAACACTGGGGGCGGTGGGAAGGGAATGGGCTCCTGCATGATGGGCTTGCCTCAAATTCAACTTACACGCTGCATATGTAGCTATTCGTCTTGGGAGGGCCATTAATTTTGTAATAAACGAACGTCTATATACAAAGAAAACGATAAGGAAAGTAGACCATACAGTGGTCACTGACGAAATAAAACGTGTTCTGAAAGTATGCAAGCTTACCCTTGCCCAGCGAAAACGCCCGTCCATCACTGCTTCTGTGCAAATTAACTGTTGCGATCCACAGGGCCACTCTCGACATCCTTTCTTTGGCGTTTCCGACTGCTGCGGATGCTGGCCTTGGTCTGAGTACCCAGCACAGGGAGGTCCACTCCTCCTTGACACATATAACGCTTATAGCGTTCTCGACCAGCCCGCACAACTTCCGAGGGAGGGAATGGATCATCAGCAGGGTTGATTCCTTCACGCATGGCGCGAAGTACGGCTAGCAGCTGCTGGTGGCTGACGTCAGGTGGTGGAGCAACACGGGCCTGAACGACACGGGTCCAACAAAAAAGCTCTCGAAGCCTGAGTAATCCCTCCCGGATGCTTGTGTGCTTCCGCCAATACTCACTGATGTGCTCAGCCAGTGTTAATCCCAAGCCCAGCTTTGACCACGCGACATCGGAAGAGCGCAGGTTACATGGACCAGGGCGTGCCCAGGAGGGAAGATGGTTTAGGCGCATCGTCTCTGGATCTTCAGGCGGCGGTGGGATGGGGTACATTGGATGACGTCGTGGTCTGGGGTGAGGTTGACATACGGGCTCGTTCATTGTAGGGACCGACGACGTTGATGAAGATTATCCAAAGAACCCAGAAGAATCCTTCCAGGTCGTGATGGGTGCGATGAAAGGGAATATTCCCTTCAGAGTCAGCGCCTCGAAGAATTTCAATGGCCTGAAATGGGAATGTGCCCTGCAGAAGATTCAACAAAAGCCAAAGAATTGGTAAAGATTAACGCACCGTTAGATATCGAACCTTCTGTGAAGGCTCGGACTTTTGATCTTGCGCAAAGCCCCAATCCCCTAGCATTCCCTGCCGCTGGGGATACCACTCCTCCATTGCACCTTCTGGCTTGGCAGGCACTGCTGCTTCCGCTAGTGCTTCGACCCATTCCTGAGGTCCCTTTAGAGATGATTCCTCACTTGTGTCCCCGCTAATCTCCGTCCGCACCCAGAGGTTTGTATCGCTGATGTCACAGTGTAGTACTTGCCTATTGTCGCATGCATATTTATGTGCTTAAGCGTGATATCAGTTCTTCTGGACGGATAGTATAAAAGTGAAAGCTTACCTTCGACAACGTCTATGAAAGTATCCAGGAACTCTCGTGCGCAAGAGAACCAGGTAATCCCCACCGACAATGTTTTAAAGGCGACGCGAAGGTGCCTCTTCGCCTGTTTGTACCGAGAGCTGGGGCACAGCTTTCGCGCCAATTCCTCCATGGGCGCCAGTGGGGCAACTTCTTCACTAATAAAAACTGGCAAACCTTGCTCCCCACCAGCTCCCAGAGGGTCCTCTGCCCCAGACCCTCGCCCATGGTCTTGAAGTAACCCATAAATCTCCCCATCGGTGGCCCAATCCACATTGTGGTAGGTATCTTTGAGGATGAACGGTTTGCCTCCTTTTTCTGCCTGGATTAGAAGTACGCGAGTCCCTCGCCCTTTCAAACCCTTGGCATGAAACAGGACCACCAGTACGCGATGCCATTCCCCCTGGAAAAAGACGGTCTCCGTGTCTGCAACGCTGTGATAAGCCTTATCGTAGCCTAGCCAAGCACGGTCCCCGTAGACCGTCATTGCCACCAGCTTCACCAACAGCTCAGGCTCCGTATGCACGTTGATCGCCGATGACTTGAAATAACCGTTGCGGGAGAAGAGGAAGAGATGTAGTGATGGCCCACACAATGTGAAGGACATCACTACCTCGCGGTCGACCTGGGAGGATAGGATGAAGTACGCGTGGTCGTGCAATTGTGATTCTGCGATCTTCTGAAGGGGCAGAGAGTTATCGGATTTCAACTCCAAAGTGACGAGGATGTCAGTCCACGAAGTTGGTGTCTCTGAAGCAGTGTTAAAGTCAGAGGGGACAAGGACGATGTCGGGCTTGCAGCGACCCCCGACTAGGCTGTTTCCGTGATGGATCCACAAGCGTGAGGCGTGGTCTGAGACTGCATGGACAATCTACACACAAGTTGAATGTTATTTAGCAGGCAGACACACTAATTAAGGACCCACATAATTAAAGATCCTTGTCCAACCCAACTCCAACTGATTAGCGCAGGCTGTAGTGCTTTGTTCCTCGCTCAGGGGTCCCAGAACCCAGGAACGTGTGTCCCGATCGTATATCCCCCAATTGCACAAGTGGTCGAGGGCCAGAGTTGAGTATTTTGCACGAACGTCGCTCGGCATCCACTTTTCTGAATCTGCGAGGGTCAATAGGTCGGATATCGCCAGTTCGTCGCCATGGTTAAGTAAATCAGTGTCAATGTCAATAGAATCCTTGAGGATATTGGGCGTGGTGTCCACTAGGTTAGGCGTCATTCCTGGCATGCCCTGAGTCAAAAGAAGTGTGAGAGGGTGCTTATTTCGCCAAGAAATACACAAGTTACTTTAGTTGTACCCGGAGCTATACTCCAGCTGCAACCAAGTCGTTCCACTTGAAGTTAGCGGGTCAGCGATATTAGATAAGATAATTGTGGCCACGCTAAGCCTTCCGCGACCGCCAGCTGTCCTGTATACTCAGATCCAAACACAATAGCCAGAGGAATAGCCAGAGGGAGACCTGGGAGGCTCGTATGTAAAAGGAGCAGGGTGGGAAGAGGAGCGGTGCTTAGGTAATCGGGTGCACGGGTCACTATAGTTCCTGATTACTAAGCCTTACTAGGCTAGGTGCCAAAGTAGTGTCAACAAGCCTAGTTAGGGCTTCCCGCGTCGATTTTCCCAACACCAGCAATAAATAATCCCCCAAATACTGTTCGACTTCAAGCACTGAGGTATAAGGTGGTGAGTATGTCGGAAACTTCCAAACCCAGGTTGCAATACTGCCATATTTTGACATATTTTGACACTCTTGTAACTTAGTTCCATTTATATCGTAACCCTGTCTACATTACATAGATACAGCGTGTTTCGCTCGCGATATCACACTTTGCCATGTATGCCTCACCCACCTCGCGATTATCTGCCCCCGTTGTCCCAGGCATGACCTCACTCTTGTATAGATAACTCACTGCGCAACCCTCTCGCTTCCCATTCCGCCCCAGCACCACCCCCTAATTATCTATTCCATCCCTTCAGCCATGGCCACTACTCCCGCGAAAAAAGTCGACCTTTCGCTCACGCGTCGGGACGGTGATGCAACGCTCCTCGACTGCATTCAGTATCCCCAGTTCTACCTGGCTGCGCAGGCTCAGCAACTTCCCCGCCCCCCGACTCCGATACCGCATCCACCACAGGCTCTTTTATCCACCCACACCCGAGCGCAAGGACTCTAGTTCATCCCTCATCAAACTATAGATCCCAGCTCAACCCGCTGTATCGACGCCCAGCCCTATTCCTGAATCGCCCATTTGCGAGGCTGCAGCCTTATCTCCTGAACCCGCACCTGCTCTCCCGAAAGGGCCGTCCTCCCTGCTTTCTGGAGAGGTCATCTCTGCTGAATGTACAGAGTCAGCTCGCGGTCCTACTCCAGCACCATCTGTACCTGAAGAAGTCCCCGCACCTCCCCCTGCCCAGCCCATTCCAACTCTCGTCGTCAACGATCCTACAGACAGTGCTCCGTCAGTCTTCACCGACGAGCCAGAGGAACTGTCAGTACCAGTTTCATACACGCGCATGGTCGCGCGAATCCTATTACGAGTCGGTATGTTTTGTTTTTCCATCGACTGCATGGAATGACTATCTTATCTTGTACACTACGCGCAGCACATTGGCACCAGGTGCACCTCAGGCCGCACAGACCTCTACCCCGCGACATCAGCCATATGCACACCGCAAAGTACACGCCGATCTTGCACACGGTGCTGGAAATCGTCGTCGGCATACTATGACCTAGGGATCCCGTTCCTCTTGGTCGACAGAGCGAGATACAGTAGTCATTTTGACGTGGAGAACAACACAGCTACGCCGAGCAGCGCTCCACTATTCATCATCGGCGCATGTGCATGTCTTGTGGTGAGGGCCGCATCCATGTTTTTGAAAGTTGTACTCATCTCCTAACCACAGTCGGCCATCATCCTCAGTGCTTCGGTGACGCTCATGACCCTGCCAGAATTGGACAGTATAACCCGGATTGGAGGTTTGGTCGCCATCTTATGCTCTGTGCTGAGCATGATCACATCTTTCGTATCTATTTTCCGGTATAAATCAGAAATGGCACAAGGTGCCGCACAAACCGCTGGAGAGGGCTTTGTTCTGCTTCCTGTAAGCGTTATTACCCTTTCGCCAGTAACTGATACGGATACTGATGGGGTCTTTCAGCGCCGGAGCATCATGCCTTCGCTTCTGCTCGTGTTTCTTGCGTATTCTGTCGCTGGATTCATCACGGGCGTCGTCATATACTCGCTTAGGAGTGGTACCATTAACTTTGCTCATGCAGGAATGCCTGTTGCTACCAAGTTTGATGAGTATGCGCGGTGAATGATGATTGGTGTTCTTGGAGCTCTGACGGGGGTGTTGATCGCTTCTGTAATGGTCTCGAGGAGGTAATTAAGCGATCTGTGTATCAGTAGGTTCGTGATATATCCTTTCGTCCTCATGACAACTTTATCATAGTCCGAATCGTCATTGTCACCAACTGCCATAGATGCTCTTTGTTCGGAGGCCTCGTAAACTTATTTCAGGCTTGCCAAAGGCAATAGGGGATTTAGATTTCTATGTATGTATGCGACCGGGTTCCTCAGCGGAACTGGTTGAAAGCTTTGTGATGGCTGGAGCTATGTACAAGTTCACGTTCTGTCGAACGACCTCTGAACGAAATGCGTCCGAATTCCTGAACGACTGTAACCACCTTGCGAATAAAAGCAAACTCTCCTTATAGAGGAACATCTATTTTCCTCTACGAAGAGAGTCTGGCTTAGGGAGACTTGAGAAATGCCACAGGTCCAGAAGCTGAACATTATCATACATGGCGAAGGTAGTGGCGCGCGCGCGTTGTCGCACCACCTGGCACCATCACGTGGTCGTGACATGAGCATACCTTGAGGCCTACATAAAGTCGGCGCGTGAATTCATTCGTCCGTGCCACAACATGGAAGCACTCACACTCAACTGTTGGGTCCGTGCTCGGCATGCTAGAGAGATCTTCGAGATCAACATTCCAAGATCAATGACTGTCGAAGCCCTGAAAGAAGCCATTAAGAACAAGCGGTCAGCAACTTTTCGCGACGTGGACGCGACCTGCCTTTCTCTTTACAAGCCCAGTGAACCCGTGGCCAAACCCTACGAAGAAAATCTCAGCAATATCGTTCTCTCTGAGCTGGGGGGACCCTTGCAACCATTGGATAAACTATCGGATCTGTTCACAGCAGCACAACCCGAAACGCATATCCACATCATTGTCGGTATGTACATGGCCGTCACAATCCTAGCTTGCTCTTATCATTGATTACTGGTTATTCAGATACACCATACCCGACAATCTTTTACTGGTTTCGAGGTGGAGAGACTGAGCAAGAAAGTGCATTGGAAATTCAATCAAACGGAACAATCTCGAAAGTCAAAGAGCAGCTCACAAAGCGTCACGCCGAGCTTCGTGATGTACCCACTGCTTGCATACAAGTGTACAGGATTTTGGAGGATGACATCGAGGAGTATCTCGACAAGATGAATGAGGGCAAGCGCCTCAACGGCAGACAAAACATATTCGAGTGTTTCGCGGATGTCCCTGTTCTCCAAACGTATTGTGTCGTTATCGAAATTGTTCAAACCACCCGTAAGTGATCGTCTGACCTCATTGAGTCATACTGAATCCCGGACCGCAGCGATACTGAAATTTAGACTTCCTCCGCCGACTTCCGGCCAAGTGATCGCAGGAGAGGATCTGACCGACGAAGGGGATCCGATTAAAGTGGCGCGGAACGAGTTCCTCAAAGGTCGTCCCTCAAAGGCTCCTTCTGATTCATCGCATCCTTCGTCATTCCGTGGGTCGCAACGAAATCCGACGACGCAGATACGCTGTGGCCGTCCTCGCGATCCCGAAGAGACTATTCCGGCGACGCTTTTACATCCAGCGTTTGGGCAGTTCCTGGACGACTGCAAGACTCACTCGATAACAGAAGAAGATAATGTTTTCATCGGAAAGTTTGCAAATGCCATGTCGGAGGTGTATGATAACGAAAAAGAGCGAGTGGACAAGGTCAACGCGGTGCTTGCAAGCTACGAAATTGGACTTCGCGTTACCGCGAAGAAAGGAACCCAGGATTACCAGGTGGACGGTGACTTGTCCGTCGGCGAATATCGCTACGTGATTGCAGAGTTCAAAAACGAGGCAGCAGCCTCTGTCTCAGAGCCATACATGCAAGCTGCGGCGTACTACCTTGAGCGGACGAGAACGCAAGTGCTTGAAAGCACGGGGTCTCCCCTGCCATGTTTTCTCTTGGTTCTTTTCGGTTAGTTTTCCGATTTCTTTACGATTCACTGACAAGCAGACCGCTCTCTCTCCAGGACCATACATTGTCTTTGCTGGTGCTGTGTGGAACCTGCGTCCTGCAGTTCAAATTCTTTCGACACCGCTGGCCTTCAATTATCATTCTACTGATACCGATAATCAGATCGCCGCAGCACGCCACATGTCTGCTTTCCGGAAAGCTGTCCGGTCGCTGAAGCAATATTACGAAGTCTTGGCTGTCAATGGACTTTCCAACACGCTGTCTCACCCGTCGCTTTTCCCATATCCCACAAGTTACGTGTCTCTCGCCGATGGCAGCAAGAAAACATTCTGTTATAGAGAACGGGTCAAGGACGATCACAAGCTTCTTTTCTTCGGAACGCTGGTTGAAGACTCGGGCACTGAAGTTCCGATCTGCATCAAATTTGTCCGACGATATTCACGGGAGGCTCATTGGCGCTGTGCACAGTTAGGTTTCGCACCCGCGTTGCGGGGGTTTGAACAGACCGCGGGTGGTTGGTTCATGGTGGTCATGGATGAGCTCGTTGGCTACAAACCATTGAATGACTTGACGGACCGCCTCCCCAAGTCAGCCTTTGAGGAAATCCGCAAGCAGTTGGTCCAATTACATGGCGATGGTTTTGTTCATGGTGATGTCCGCGATGTAAACTTCATGGTGAGAAAGGGAGCTGGGATGATGATTCAATTCATGATCATCGACTTTGACTGGGCTGGCAAAATAAAGGTGGTATGTTATCCTCCATATGTGAACAGAAGAGATATAGATAGGCCAGATGGTGCGAGAGATGGGGAGCCTATTTTGGCAGCTCACGACCATTGGATGCTGGACGATATAGTCAGGAAGAAGGGCAAGTAGGAATAGATGCCTGGAACACAGAAGCTATGTAGATGTGAAATGTGCTAATAATCTTACAAGACAATTGTCTTGCACCACTCAGTCAGTCATAACCATTTAGGCTTGAATGTGAGCACTGGAACTTTGATCTCTGCCCTGTCTTTGCAGCTTGCACTCTAACCAAATTGTTATTCTGTCCCCCTTTCTAGATTCTCTTCATCCTAAATCCTACTATGGCTGACGAGTGCACTAATACTACGCCACCTCTAGCTTGTGCATCGCACCAGACACCGTACTCCGTTCGCGCCATGCTACACCTGACCATGTCTGAGACTGTTCCCAGTTCATCCTTCGTTACGAAATCGACGACACCTACCTCGGCGCAGTTAGTAGATTCATGCACGAACATGTCCACTAAAGTTCGACTGCTCAGGACACCCGTGTCCAAAAATTCGCTTAGCTGACGAAGTGCACGGGTCCGACGATGCGTTTGGATATGATAGATGTCGGCGAAGAAGCTGGCTCCTTCGTCGCCACCCGCTAAAAGGGGAGTAACGACGAGATACCAGTGCATTGTGAGATTGCATATGCGAGCATACCCAGTACTTCGGCATGTATGAGCTCACTATTGGCACGCAATGCACCCTGTAGAGCAGGCAATACGACTCGCAACGTCTTGACGAAGATCTGCATACTGCCACGGAGACGGGGGACAAGGTGGAGTGTGAACTCCTTCTGGATGTTGTAATCCGAAAGGGCCTGCCCATCCTCAAGCTGTTTGCCGGCGAAGATGAGGCGCTACTGGTCCGGGGGATACTGTCTGGCATGTCAGTGGACACGCTCTTGAAATCGGAGCCAATTCCACTCGCCTCTCCTTGTCTTGAATCTTGGCCTTGATGTTATTGATAGTGTCGGAGGCCTCCGCCTTGAGGGCGATTGTCTTTCCAGTGGGGGTCTTGACGAAGATTTGTCAAATGAATTAGCAAGGCGTTCCAACGCTGGGAGGAGATGCCTACATAGTGGTTGGAGTGTTTGGGTTTAGGGCTCTGTGAAAAACTCCAGGTGAGTTATTGACATGTTATTAACCTAGGAAGGTTTGGGAGGGTTATCGCCACGAGTTAAAAGCTAGAACAAGGCCGGCGGCGCCGGAACGCACCTTGTTTACGCGGATGCCACCTCCATCAATGAACACCAGTGATGACGTACAAAGGAACCACGAATCTCCGCCTTGGAACTGTTACTATCTTCATTCGTATGTCCTTGCCGGCTGCCGCTGAATCTGGGTATGTAGTAGGAAAGGTAGAAGCTAAGAAACAATGAGGCCTTTCACATTAGGGCTGTCCAGAATATCGAATATCTTTGAATATATTCTGAATATATTCAAATATTTGGAATATAATACAGCTAGCTCGTATTCACCCATGACCAGAATATGGGTCATTACAATTCTATATCTATTTGTTAAGTTGGTTAGGGTTGGACAGGGTTATCCCAATATTTGATCCACTATTTGGTGCAAAATAAGAGATTTTCACAAGAAATTTGCGCAAACCCCATACCCATTCATTTGCGCAAATCATACAAACCATGATTTGTGCAAAACCATACCCTCTGACTTGCACCCTCTGATTTGCGCAAAACCATATCCTCTGACTTGCACACACCATACCCTCTGATTTGCGCAAACTATACACACTGATTTGCGCAAATCACATACCCATTGATTTGCACAAACTATACACACTGATTTTCACAAATCACATACCCATTGATTTGTGTTAGGTTAGGGGGGAGCAAAAACGCGAAGCGTTTTTGCGATTAGCCAGCTTACTGACTGAGAGACGAAGGTGAAAGGGAAGGTGGTTCCTGTGCGGGGACAGAAGACCGGTGACCTTTCAGCGTTGTTGCCTCGTCAGCCCTTTCGTTATCTCTTATATACATGATCTGACGCTGAGTCGGAAACTCAAACAACGGGGTTGAAACGTACACGTTTCGCATAGCCCACCCTAATCGCCCAATCGCTACCAAGCTGGCAAGCATCTCCGATGCCGAGAACCACGTTGTGGGGGGCAGAGCAGCACTACACACAGCCGTCACGGGATGGAGATAGGTAAACTACTTACCCGGTCCAATTTGATTGGATCCCATACTGTCGGGACTTAATCACCGTGTGACATAGTAACCCCTTGGGGGTTACTATGTTACTTAGGGGGGAGCAAAATCGCGAAGAGATTTTGCGGGGATCCAGGTTTGCTGGGGTGATGAGAAAAGACGATGGAGGAAGGGGCCTCTAGTGTAAACACCGAAGGCTGGCTCTTTCAACTTAAAGTCTCATCAGCCTCTTTCGTCTCTTTATATATTGCATGGACAGGGATTTAGAGCGGAGTCCGAATCGCAAGCGTTGATAAGAGTGACTTATCCCATTGGTTACCATTGGTTCGGTCGTACTAAGCTGGCAAGCGTCTCCGATGCCGAGAACCACGTAGTGGGGGGCAGAGTGGCACTACACACAGCCTTCGGATCCCGATCGTCAGGTGAACCAACTTCCCAGTGATGTACTCCCGTTTATGTACAGGATGAACAATAAACCGCTTAGCTTACCATTGTCTTGGACAATGCAACGATCCGATTAGGCGTTACCTAAAGGGAAGGTGCTTCTGGAGCTTCTGATCCTTTAGATCCGATGCTTATCCAGCCAATCGGGTGCCACTTGCAGAGCGGCCCTTGTTCCGAGGAACGCCCGATATAACTCCATTTGTAGACTCTATTGTTCTACGGAAGCAGATATACTAAGTAGCCGGGGGGCGGTGACAGTAACGGTTGTCACAGCGCAATCAGACATCGGCCCTGTTGCGCACTAGCCCCACTTCGTTAAAGAACTTCTATCTGGGCACCATGTGCCTGTCGGAAAAAAGTCGGAGATCGTTCGGAGTAATTTATCCAACCGGAGTCGGACCAGGCCTAGACCCGCAGACAGCTCGTGCCTGATCATGTGACCGGACCGCATTGAACCGATAGCCGGTGATCACGTGACACCTAATATTCTTACCTGACCATCACACTTGTGGTGAGAATTGGCAGAATTGCTGGAATCACCTGCCATATATGGATGAAATCACCTACACAGCCACTGGAATCACTGGAATCACTGGAGTTGCCTACCAATCTGTACACCTCTTTCAGCATCCCAGATTCTCAGTCTTGTCATCTGAAGCTGAATCAATCTTTCTACCATCAGGGGAATAAACAGCTAATCTGACATATGAATTATCCCCCTGAAACTGCATCTAAGTCAATTGCCATGGTTTGCAGTGTCTTGCAGTAATTTTGACAATACATGGAAACCTTGGCTGCAACAGTTACCCAGAACCCCAGCTACTCCCAACAAGGTACCTAACTGGCTAGCTCTGTCCAGATTGTCCCAGCACTTGTCCCAGCTGTCCCAGACTGTTCCAGAAGTGCTTGTACAAGTAGCAATACCAGCATCTTCACTGCCTGTACTTAGTTGTTGACTGTCTTAATTCACTCGATGTTCAGGTTAATCAACTTATATTTACTGTGTACAGTACAAAATCTATATATTATATACTAAGGGCAGTCATTGAGGTGGTGGGGTGGCTGTCAATGCAGGTGGTGGTCGCTTCATCATCAATGCTGGTGGTCGTGTCGAGGTGATCATGGTCAACACTAGTGGTGGGGTCGTTGTTGTTGTGTCTTCGTCAATGCTGGTTGTGGGGTCGTTGCCATCACGCCTGCATCAAGGTGGTGGTGGTGGTGGTCGTTGTCGTCATCAACAATGCTAGTGGGGTGGTGGTGTCGCGTCAAGGTGGTGGTCATGTCATCAACGGTAGTGGGGTGGTGGTGGTCATCGTCATTGACAACACTGGTGGGGTGGTGGTGGTTGCGTCGTTGCATTGAGGTGGTGGTGGTAGTTGCGTCGTTGACGATGCTGGTGGTGGTGGTGGGCACGTCATTGTTGTTGACAGTGGGGTGGTGGTCACATTGTTGTCGTGGGGTGGTGGTGGTCGCGCCATTGTCATCAACACTGGTGGGGTGGTGGTGGGTGCGTTGTCGTTGACGCTGGTGGGGTGGTGGTGGGCATGTTGTCGTCGACGCTGGTGGTGGTGGCTGTCAGGTGGTGGTGGTCGCATTGTTGTCGTTGACGCTGGTGGGGTGGTGGTGGGTGTGTCATTGTTGATGCTGGTGGTGGTGGCTGTTGGGTGGTGGTCGACACATGGTGTGATGGTGGTAGAAGATGGAGAGGATACTAAGGACTTGGAGAAATTTTTGAAGTGTATGTGTGTGCACGTGTTTGTGTAGATGATTATATCAGCATATTGAACTACAGTAGACTACCTCATAATGCATCTCAATGGGACTGCCAAAAGTTTATGCATTAGGTCGATTATGCACAAGGCTTTTGTCACGCCTATGTGACATCCGTGTGACATGTTGTGACTAGTGTTGACAAAGACACGATGCCGTGCTATTGTTGACAACAAGGACGAGAACAAGTTGGTGCCGCCACCGTCATCGGCATCGATGATGACAATGCCACCACCAATGTTGACTGTCACAACCACGATGGCAACCGATGCTAGGATCATCACCACAACCAATGCTGGACTACCACAAACAACAACCAAGCTGATAGATCACGACCACAATGACGCCATACCACTGCCTGTAATGAGAATAACATTGAGACTATGACCATGACAACACCAACACCAACATCAACCATCACTGCCACATTGGTGCTACCCACCCAATGACGATGACGAAGTGCCACCAGCCATCAATTGTATCCACTTAGTTCCACTTGTACTATGACTTGATGCAGACACATCCACCAGCAATTGCTCCTTATATATTTTAGATGTAATTGACCTTGGTCAGATGTGTGTTAACTTTGAATATGTCTTACAGGTAGTGGTAGGGCATATTTTAGTTGATTTGAATGCAACACCTTGCCCTGCTCAGCCCAGGCCATTCAATTGGTAGTGCTCATAATGCATAAATTTCACCACAATAGCTTGCACTTTGCATTATGCACAGATGAGCAATTTTGAGTGGGTCCCAACTCGGTTCCAGGGAAACCTGATGCACTACCTATTTTATGCATGCATACCTAATGCATTTTGATGTAGTCTACTGTACCAACATTTCTTAATTGTATTTACCACATCACTATGTGCCTCGCCCACAGCCACCATCACCACCATCAGTGACAACAACCCCACCATGGACAACAGCGACAACACCAACCACCACCACCAGCATCGTCAACCAGATGACAATGACGACGACGGCTAGGCCATCACCACCAGCGTCGACAGCCGCCACCAACGCAAGGACAATGACGACCCCACCATCAAAGTCATCGGTGTGGCCATCAACGTTGACCACAATGACGACAATAACCCCCCACCACCATCCCCAGCATCGACGGTGGCAACACAACCACCCACAACCCCAGTGTTGATGACGACGATGACCCCCCGTCACCATCCCCAGTGTTGATGGTGACAATGCGACCACCCCCATCCCAGTGTCGTCCGACAATGATGCCCACCAACCCCCCAGCCACAGCGATGCTGACCACCATGCCAGCGTAGTGTCGATGATCACCCCCCTTGCGTTCAACAGCTAGCTCCACCATATAATAGATTATTTAGTTATTCTGTATTTTTTTATAGTTCTAATACACATATTTTTTACTGTATGAATACTTGAATGGAGTGACACCAGACTGGCATGGAGTCGGACAGACTGCCACAGAGTCGGACAGACCGGGCAGTCAGCTAAGCACTATCAACTGCTGTCAGCTTGGCTAACCATTAGGGTTGGTTTGCTGATGTAAGCTACTCACCTGCAACCAGCTCTCAGTACTCAAAAGAGCAGCTGCAGCATTGCCAAAGACACCCAGCAAACTCAACACTTCAAACCAGAACAGGATCCTTTCATCCCCCACAATATGCTTGACATGCTCTCCCAAGACAGGACTAAACTTGGTGCTATGCAGATGCTTGGCCCAGAATCAACATGAGTATGAGAGGTGAGGTGGAATTTTGGCTTTCACCCTCTTAGCAAGATCAGGTACCTCCAAATTAAATAAGTAGGAGCTCTCTAGGTCACAGATATTGAAGCATAGACCCCCATGAAGGACACAAAGCAATGCAATAGCCATGTCCATTTGAATGTCAGACTCCCCAATAAAATAGTCCCCACTCCAAGATTGATTAGTCAAGGAAGTCGTAAAACAAGGTATGAAGGGGATGGACAGGCATGATGCAGTCAGTGACACCACTTAACAATGGACCCTAAACACATAGAATAAAATTATTGTCCTTGTGGGAGAAATGTCAACACATTGCATACAGTCCATTGATCAGTGGAAGTGGCTCCAGTGTATACAAAACTTGCCACATCATGGAGCAGAAATGTACCAGAGCAGTTGGCCTCTTGCTTACAACACTCTCCAGAGTTGTGTGGTACATGTTGTCCACAAGAGACTTCCCCTCTCTTGATCCATGTACTGTCGCATTGCTGAAGCACTCCTTGACCGACTCGCCAGTGGTATCCTGTCTGATGTACTCGCCGGTCAAATAGGTCATCAGCTTTCTGAGCAATTTGGCTGACTTCTCTCTCTCCGAGGTCCTCAAGATCTTTTGAGTTGGACAGAAATGAACAGACGGATATCACATTTGGTAAATGCAGCAGGGACATCATCCAAAGACACGGCTTTGACATGAGGAGCAATGTTCAACATGGCCTGGATGTCAGGCAATGACCGGGGCGTCATGACGAGGCGGAAGTTGGAAAGGAGTTTGGCACAACTATACTTCCTGTTTCCCCAGTCGACACCTGAGACAATGGTGCCAGGACAAACTTTTCCCACTGTTGAATGATATCGGGAGTAGCCATGAGAGCTGTTGTTTGTAAATACGCTAGCCAATGCGCGTCGAAATGCAAGGTCATGGTCCGCAAGATCACGGGAAATGGTTGTGAACATTTTTTCTTCACGACATTCCGCCTGTCTGTCGCGTGCGAAGCAAAAGCACGACCCTAGTCCTCCCACACTCTTGAACCACAGAGCGATCGTGTGGGCGATGGCGGATTTTCCTCTCCCCGCCTGGTTGTGAAGCCAGAAGGTCCACGGTGCATTGACGTCCGGGTCGTGGATTCAGTCGACAATCTCCTGTAGAATTCCCACTCTCGTGCCATCCAGACATTTCTTTGTCATATTGAGTCCAGCTCCGCTTGCATACGCCATACCATCTAAGTTCAAGTCCTCGAGGACGCGGTAGAAATTAATGACGTCGATGTGCGTGTCGAAAGCTGCACGATCGCGGTATTGTTGCATCAACGCATCCAGAGCCTTGTTATAATCATCGGACGCGATGTGCTTTCCCACTCATTTCCCTGCAGTGGAGTCTGATTAGAGCGTTGTCAAGGAGGGGGGTTGGCATACAGAAGCTTTTAGTTTCAGAATAGTTCTTGATGAACTGAGCACAATTGCTGATCACTCGGGCGATACCTGCGAGGGTGTTTTTCATCATATCAAGGTTGGATAGGGTATTTTCTTCAAGAAGGAACTCGTAGACATTTTGTACTTTCAGAAGCAAGTCGGAAATCGATTAATCTAGGTTCGCTTGCATAATGATCACCTAACGAGAATGGTGTGAGATGTGTGCCGTTGGTGACCAGAAAACGTACCTGGGCTGCACTGGTTAGTATTCCCAAGGTCATCTGAGCGTAAGGGTGGATCTGCATACAAACTTATCAGCCCGATCATTGCGCGGAGTAAAGTAAGAAATCATACACTGGCAATAGTACTGACTACAGTGGTGAACTTCTTGAGTGGTAGGAGGTATGTCAAACTGATGGTGTCTATCTGAGAGACAGCAGTGTTGATCCCACCGACAACCCCGATAGCGTGTTGTGCAACAGAGGGCACAAGCCCTGCTGAGTCGAGTTCTTTTGGGGCTGCATCGATCTTGGCACAACGATTTCTCAGAAAATAGCACAAAACACGGACGAAATCCGTTTATCAGTATATCATACCTCGTGGGCAGGTGCAACTCGGGTTGATCTCTATTACAAATCGTGCGGCTGTAAAGAGCTCACGAGAGCTGCTTCTTTTACTCCATGGAAAGCTCAGAACAGTTCCGTTTGAACAGATGTACTCACGCCTGTGGAGAAACTCGCGATACTTTGATTGGACCAGTTATGTAGTAGTAAATTCTTCAAGCTCACCATTTCCCACATCCTAATATCGTCGGATCCGGGTGAGACAATCGCAGGAGTAAGAGCTCGAGATAACTCTCGTGACTGGTTTCTGTTAGGGCATGAAGACGATCTTTGGAGAATCATGTTGCGTACCAGGTCCAGCTGAGGGTCCATTTTGATCACAGCTACGACTGGTTTGTCGACTTCGCTTGTCGACTCATGCGCCTATTGTGTAGGGAGTGCTCAAAAAATAGCATGGATGAATTCTGCTTCTCATACCTCGTGAGCTGACTCGACTTGGATTGAACTCCTTTGCACATCGTGCGTCTATAAGACAAGAGCTCAGCAAATAAAACGCGACGGTCTGATAACTACTTCTCATACTTGCTGAAGAACTTGAGGTGGTGCACTCACACCTTGAGAGGAACTCGTAATACTTTGGCTGGATTCGGGAAGAATGTCGCGAGTGAGAGCTTCCGTTGTCACGACGATCGCTTCCCAATGCCTTTCGGGAGTGATATGTTAGCTGGAGATGGTCCTTGTGACTGCTTTCCTGTTAGTTTATTAAGACGATTTCTGGGAAGGGACCTATGGCGTACCACGTCCAACTGAGGGTTCACGGTGGCTCAGGGTATAAGTAGCTTGCCAAGGTTCAACCAGGAGCGACGAATCTTAGCAGTTAGATATTTGTGAGGATGATACAAGTTTGTTGGAAAATTGAGGTTACCCAGAGTCCGATTGCTCACTCTTGAAGGTCGAATACGAAGCTGGGCAATCTCCAACGCGAAGCCCCGGCACTTCCCGGGTGACTTGAAATGACTATTTAGTACTGAGCAGTAGGTTAGTGTAGTGAAAGTGCCAACTTGAACCACGATGTCCACGCTCACTGACTCTCAAACCCTCTTTGCTTTCAAAGCTGGCCGATCCATCCGTCGCGCCAACACGCACTTTGTCGATGCACAGCCAACCAAAGGTGCACTCGTTCTCAGCAGCGACGAAGGCTTGCTACGGCTCTCGTGGAAAGAACGACCCTCTGGAAACATACACGAAGATCTTATTTTATTCCCGGGAGATGCGAAACTTGAGAAGGTTTCGCAGGATCAAAGTGGAAGGACATATGTTCTCAAGTTTGAGAGTTCAGACCATAGGCATTTTGTGCGTCCCCTTCCATCCTTTTGTTTGTCTGTGCACTAGGCTCGTCGCTGATAGTCCATGTATCCATGTAGTTCTGGATGCAGGTAAAACCCATCGTTCCGTACATATTCCATAGGCTGATGTTGCACCTCAGGACGCATCGAGTGCCCAAGATGATGAGCTCGTAGCGAGTCTAAACCGTCTTCTTGTAGACCCGAATGACATCTCCGGGATCTCAACTCAAGGCCCAACTCCCATACCAGGTCTTGCGCCTTCTACGTCCCAGACCACCAGTGACGCTTCGTCGTCGTCGACGTACGTGCCCCGTTTCCTCATGCCTGACGTCTCTTGTGCGTTTCATTATCCTAACCTGACACCCCTTTGCAGAGCCCGTGCTGCAAATGCCGCCGCGCCCCCAGCAGGAACCGCCACTGCTGAGCAGCTCGCGCGCCTCCGAGCACTCGTCACTTCTATGGGTGCCAACACTGGTGCCACACGGACATCCGCCCCTGCGTTGGCCTCCTCAGCTGCCGCTGCGACTGCATCTGACCCTGGTGAGTCTGCTCCTGGCCCTTCTCCCATCTTACATCTGATGTGCACAGATGACGAGCTCGCCCTCTCGGATATCCTCACGCCCGACAACCTCATTCCACTATTTACATCCCACCCCACACTCCTCCCCGCTCTCTTCCCGCACCTTCCACCTGATCTCCTCCCGTCACCCATATCAACCACGCCGACACCGCAGCAAACTGCCCAGCTTAGGGAGACTCTCCAGCGAACCATTCACTCTCCTCCGTTCCGTGCAGCAGTGGCTCAGCTCGATCGGGCTCTGCAGACTGGTCAGCTTGGAGGATTTGTGCGTAGTCTTGGTCTACCTCCAAGTGCAGGGACTAGTGTGGGTGCATTTTTGAGGGCAATTGTAGAGCAGGCGAGAAGGGGCGGTGATGATGGTAGTGATACAATGGATGAGGATTGATCAAAGCGAGTAACGTGAAAACTACGTATAAAATCTTAGTCCATGTACATAGGGGGTTAAATATGTCCGGTCTGTACTCCTGACATGGCGTAAATCAATGACTGCGTTCTGTCAGCCATCGAAAAATGATATCCCTGCAGAGATTCAGGAATGGTTGAAGCCATTTCAGCAGCGCCACTCACAAGTTGTGCCGACTCTTCATGGAGCACTGCGATTCGTGAGCTAAACACGCCCAGGCAAAGAAGAGGTCATACCGAATAACACTAAAACAGCGCAGTATGAGTGTCGGGAATGATAATAAGCAGAAACACATACCGAAACAGGGCGGCCTTGGATCTTGTCTAGTTCGCTGGTACACCATAAATACCACGTCACCAAGAAACAAGAAAGAAATTAACCAAGAGCGAACTTACAGATCATGTATGAGATCCTTTACAGATGCATGATCCGGAATATCGTTTTTGTTTCCGAGCTAGCGCGCATTGCGAGGGTCAGAAATACTTCCAGAGGACATGCAGAAGGGGAGGCGCACAACAAGTAGCGGGACACCTGCTAGACCAGGCTGAGCGAGAAGCTGGTGAAGCTCGAATCTTGCCGTATCGAACTTGCCACGCTATATGCAGTCAGTTATTTCGATACGGCCAGAACAGGGGAACATTACTGCAATGAAATAGACATACATCTGCAGAATCCACGACAAATCTTCACTCGTGTGTCAGCGCTGCATACCTCACTGGACGAGCGAAGAGACGAGAGAAGAAATGACACACACATGACCGCGTCCATGCCGTGACAGTACCGCTGCCACATTGAACGGAACTTCGGCTGGCCAGCCACATCCCATATTTTGAGTGTCACTGCGCCCTTGCGCACTTTACGAAAGTTGAACGCGACAGTGGGCACGACGTCCTCGGACCACTGCATGCGGGCGCGTGTTAGTGTTAAGTCTGCGGAGGATTAGGATAGTGCTGGAGACTTGCTTTCCCGGAGCCTATGACGTTCACAAAGGACGTCTTCCCGGATGCCTGTATGCGCGTGATTCAAGATGTTGTGATAATGCATGGGTGGGTAAACGGTTGAACTGTGGACTAACTTGGAGACCGACAACGGCAAGTTGGGCGGCTTTGGCGAAAAAGATGCTGGGCTGTATGAACACGGATGTAGCGATGAGCCGGGATTTCTTACCTGCGGAACCATACAAGGATAGAGAAGAAGAAAGACAGAGACATGATCTGAGTATCGAATATCGAACCCTGCGCAGTGGTGTGCACTGTGGGCAGTGGCGGATTCATGGAGCCTTGAATCCATGGTGGTCATTGGCCATGTATTATCCAGGCAACAACCCGTACCCGATTTCGTCATATCGGCCCGGCCCGAGTCGAGCGTTCCAGGGGCGTTATCCCAGATTGGAAATCTTATCTCCCCGGTGTGAATGCTAACGTCGACTGGTATGGCTCGCCGTCATTTTTTGCAGTCCTACGTGGCAGCGTATCAGGACGAGCTGAAGCGAAAGCCGCTTTCATATTGAAGTATGTATACTTCTTCATCCTGCGCTACCATTTTGATTGTCATTCCTGACTTTAGCGAAACCTTGTCGATTTTTTGCGGCGACGGGGAAGTGTTCCAGTGAGGATAAATGCACATTGTAAGTTTAGCTTGGGTTAGTAATCCTACGATCGTGACCCTCTTTTTTCGTTTATCTTGTCGTTGATCGAGCACGCCGATAGTATATTACATGAAGGAAGACGCAACAACCGAACTCGCATACTATTCCCGATGGCAGCAACGCTAACTCCACATCCTTGATAAGTCGAAACATGATGATAGCAAAACGGAAAACGTCTATCCCATAATATGCAGGGTCATTGGCGGTGGAGTCATGATGAGTGGCGAGAGTGAGCCGTCTCCCGTGCCAAGGAGCCAGTTTTTTTATCGGTCTTCTAGCTTCTACCATATCAGGAAAGATATGCGATGCATTTGTAGCTGGCCACTGCAAATACGGCGATGACCGTAAATTCGCTAAATGGATCGCAAGCCCTGGCGCCACTTACTCCAGTACAGACCAGAAACGCCTAATACGACACCGTCGCTCGCAGAGAACGGATATCTGAAACTGACGGCTGTGGCTGCGGTGCCAGCAGATACTAGAGACGGAGCAGTGCGTTTATCGGGCGCAGGTGAAAGGTTTAGAGTGCGAGTGCGAGTGCGCAAGAGCAGGTGCAGACCCCCCCGATCGAATCATTTCACGGCCAAAGATCACACGAGCCCATCCTACTATACCGCCAGAGCCACCGTCCACTGAACAGCCACTTGATATTGGGTCGAGGGAGAAGAGAACAACGTTGTATGTGCCTCCCGGGGATGGAATAGAGGATGCGCGCTGCTCCAAGGGTGGTGGTGATGAGACTGGTGGGCTGAGGCACCCCACCCCGACGTGTCTTCCCCATTGACGGACGAGATCGATAGTTGGATTGGTTTCGCCGTTGTCTACTATCGTGCCTGCTACTACGCCCACCAATGTGAGTTTTGTGCATAACGCAGAACACGAAGCTTGTGTGACCCTGTAGATGTTTTGCTGTCGAGCCCTGAGGAGCCCACCCATCATTTCCATGAGCGATACATGGGTAGTAGAGACAAACGTACAGTTTCGACGTTCCATATTCGTATACTCGTATCGTCCGATGCGGAAGCAAGGTGTGTCCCATCGCTCAACCACGAGATGTCCGAGAGACCCTTCGTATGCCCGCTGAGGTTGCGGATTAGTTCGCCTGTGAAAGGCGACCATACTTTGATGACATGTCGCGAAACATATCACAAGACGCGAGCAACTCCATGCATACAAGAAACCCAAGCATACGCAAAGAGCAGACACACCACAAGCAGCGAGGAGGCTCCCGTCAGGACTAAACTTGACTGCAGATACAGACTGGGTATGTCCCCTGAATGTATGTCGCAATCTGTAATTCGATCGTTCGCGCGGAGCAGCCTGTATGGTAGAAGTCTGGATTCCGTGCACTGGAAGGTGACGGCGGCACTGTTGGGTGAGATTAAGCGGATGCAGGACCCAGGTGAAGGTATTTGTGGGTCATCTTCGGTCGTCTGAGACGCATTATCGTCGTCTGTTGTCGATTCGTCCATTCCGTTGAAGGCGTGGTATGGTGCACAGCCGCTGCATGCTGTAGAAGCGTGCCGCATGTCCACCCTCAGTCCACACTTATCATCGTCTCTCTCATTCGCCCTAAGGGAATACCACTGAAATTATGCCAGAACGTAGCAAAAAGAACTACTTTTCCAAACTTCTTCGTAGAAAAGATCGGAATCTTGCTGCTGAGGTGCTTTGGGATTCGCTCCTTAACCGTCGTTCTTCAAACTAACCAAAGGGACAGCAGGGTTCGTCTGGAGACAACCCTCGTACAAGCCAGCCAAAGAACGGACTTTTGGATGCCTTCCTTCATGGACGCGAGGTACGCATGCACTGCAGTTGTATTAGGTGCCCATACTGAAATGCTCTACCGTACGCAGTTATTCGGCCTTTCTCCCAGCCCCTCAAGGAGCACTCTCACCGCGCAAAGCCCAAGTACAATCAATTTGGTAAGTGCAGCGGTCCATCAAGTTGGTGTGGAACTATCAACCGCGTAGGTTGCGCAATCCCCTCCGCAGGCAACAGTCCCTGTCCCCGACACATCCGCAGTACACATTCCGCTCATGCAGACTCAAGGTGTATGTTATCTTGCATTGTGCTCTGATTTCTGTGGTGACACAACACCAAGGCTGTCGATGCCAACCTCGCAACCGAACATGGTACTGCAACCAGCCCTGGTGCTACTCCTGTGCAGTGTGATCCCGTCTCAGTAGTTGGGGTATCGACAGATATGCCTCCTTCGGGAGTTCAAAATGTGGGCCAACATGCATGTCATGGAGCACTAAGTACTGATCTTATTTGGTCCTCATCGCAGGATGACCTCAACAATATCGTCACAAATACCATCGGCAACCCGGCTTCGTCTCCTGCACAGCAAGTTTCTGAACCACAAGATTCTATACCCGATCCTTTCCAGGTAAGTGGTAGAGAAGATCGGGTCCAGGTTCACTGCAGTCTCATCCGGCCTCAGGTTCTTCCTACTGGTGATGATGATGCGAGGGACCTAGTCACCAGCCTCGAAGCTGCACGAAAAGACGTGTCACAGATGGATAATATGCCGCCCAGCATGGGTAAGGCGTTCATTGCTGTGAATACATGCCAATCCGCTGTGGATCAGCTCGATACTGTGAAAGCATGTCTTCAACCCATTAAAGTCTTCATCTCCGTTGTTCGGACAATTTCTAATGTGCGTCCTCTTTCCTTTGGCGCACTCGTCACTAAATTGCGCTTAGATTCACCCATATGCGAAACTAGCTTTATGCGCACTATCATGGGCCGCTCAGGTACGTCCCAGAGTTATAAAACATTGCAGTATATTTAATATCTAGACAGACTATTATTGCACAGAGCACCATGGATGAGTCTGTCGTCGCTCTCTTGTCTAAAATCAGCCATGTCTATACTTTCCTTATCGAAGATCATACCCTCGCAAATGTCGCCCAGATAAAGGAACCTCTATCGGAAATCTCCAAACTGATGCCCAACTGCGTGGTGTTCATCCAGTCGTATTCTAAAACGAAAAGCTTTTGTATGTCATACTCGTACTTGAGATTCAATGTTCGGCTAATATCTCACGAAGGGCAAAGAACGATGAAGAATGTTTTGTCTGAAACCAATACTGCGATTACTACCTATGGAAATGCGCTGGATGTCTTGATGCAGCAGTGTCGGGACCTTATATGCCGAGATACATGGGTGGCTGTTCACGGGCTTGCTGCCAAGGCTGACCATATCTCAGCCGATGTTGGGAACATTCGCGACATTGTGGAGCACGTGCATGATGGCGTCAAAGACATACGAGAGGATGTTCGGTGTGCCCTAGAAGGTGTCCACCATGTGCAAGGTGCCATCCGCCATGCCCTGAACAGTATCGAAACCATAGGTAAGGATGGGTTCCACACGACTGTGACTTGTCCTAAGTGATTGCCATGTAGATCAAAAGGCTACCCTTGGCCAGCTTGCCTATGCAGGTGGTGCTGGATTAGACACCACCAAGGTCTGTTTGGAAGGCACGAGGGTCGATATCCTGGCGGACATTGTAGACTGGATCAATAAGTCGGAGTCCGATACCCCTCGAGTGTTGTGGCTCCATGGCCAAGCAGGCAAAGGGAAATCGGCCATTGCCCATACCATTGCCAACTGGTTCGAACCTCTTGGAGCCCTTGGGTCGTGTTTTTGCTTCGCCCGCGATCAACAGGCGGAACGTCGCCACGAAAAGATATTCACCACTATCGCACATGATCTTGCTGATCGTGACCCTACTTTCAAGCGGATTATAGCTGAGGTCATTGCAGGTGACAAAGCACTATCCACCACGCGCGATGTGAAGCGGCAGTGGCAGAAGTTCATTTTGGATCCTATTTCCAAAGCTGCAGCGTCTATGGTTGGGCGAGTGGTCATTGTGATTGATGCACTTGATGAGACTGGTGTCGAGGCTTCCCGGAAACATATTCTCAGTGTTCTCGCTTCTGCACAGGTTGCCCAGCTCCCGTCCAGCTTTCGTGTTCTCATTACGTCCCGCCCTTTACCTGACATCATGGAGGCCCTGCAGGATATTCCACACATCACATCCAAATCCATGAACGACATCTCTATCGCGAGCGCTGAACATGACATTCGTCTGTACGTTTCTGATCAGCTAGGAAGAGTGATGGATCGTTTCACTACCGAAGAAATTTCATTCCTCGTACGGCAGGCGGATGGGTTGTTTGAGTGGGCTCGGTTGGCTTGCGAGTTCGTCAAATCACACAAAGCTGGGTTCACAGCCATGGAGCGATATGAGGATTTGGTCTCCGTCTCACCTAAGGAGAGGAAGGGACTTTTGGACGAGATGTACCTTACAATTCTGCGAGACATCGTCGAGAACAAGCCGAAGGCACTTGGACGATTCCGCTCTGTGATGCGGCAAATAGTGTGGACCCAGGAGCCTCTCCCAGTGGAGTCGTTGAATGTGATGTGGCGCAACTTCCCGGACCTCGATGTTTCTGATATCAAGGCGATCCTCAACCCGATGGGTGCCCTACTGAGTGGCATTGCTGATGCATCAACTCCAGTCCGTGCCCTACATGCATCATTCTATGATTTCTTGACTGATTCTGCACGGAGTATGGAGTTTGCTATCGAAATGGAAGATGTCCATTGTCAGCTTGCTTGGGCTTGTGTTCGAGTCATGCAAACTGGGCTGTGTTTCAATATCTGTCGGTTGGAAACCTCGTACCTACTGAACTCCAAGGTAACTAACCTGGACTGGCGAGTTCATGAATACATCCCTGCTCATTTGTCTTATGCCTGCCGACTCTGGGCCATTCATGTTCAGGAGGCACAATTCAGGAGTAACTTGGCACAAGAAATAGATTTGGTGTTGAAGGACAAACTGCTTTTCTGGATTGAAGCACTCAGCTTATTGAAAGTGCTCAATGTTGTGCCTTCACATCTGGCAACTATAGCTTCATGGTTGGAGGTATGTTTATCATTATGAATCTGATCCTAATCAACACTGCTAATGAGAATATTTAGAAGGATGATACCTTTGAACAGGCATCAGCAATAGCAAGGGATGCCATCAAGTTTGTCCAAGCATTTGGTGGTGCCATCATGAAAAGCACCCCACACTTGTATGTCTCAGCTCTGCCATTCTCTCCAGTACAATCCATCATCTATAAACAATTCTCACCCAAGTACTCAAATTTGGCCCAAATTGTTGATGGAGGAGAGCCAGGCTGGCCAAACCTTCAGCTCACAATTAGGGGACATGATCATTATGTGACCTCTGTTACATTCTCACCTGATGGCAAGAGGATTGCATCAGGTTCCCTTGACAAGACCATATGTTTGTGGGATGCTGAGACTGGACTGCAGCTGGGTAGCCCTCTCACAGGGCACACTGACTCAGTATGCTCAGTGGCATTCTCACCAGATGGCAAGAGGATTGCATCAGGTTCCACAGACAAGACCATATGTTTGTGGGATGCTGAGACTGGACTGCAGCTGGGTAGCCCTCTCACAGGGCACACTGATGAAGTATGGTCAGTGGCATTCTCACCAGATGGCAAGAGGATTGCATCAGGTTCCACAGACAAGACCATATGTTTGTGGGATGCTGAGACTGGACTGCAGCTGGGTAGCCCTCTCACAGGGCACACTGACTTAGTATCCTCAGTGGCATTCTCACCAGATGGCAAGAGGATTGCATCAGGTTCCTTTGACAAGACCATATGTTTGTGGTCTGCTGAGACTGGACTGCAGCTGGGTAGCCCTCTCACAGGGCACACTCATGCAGTATACTCAGTGGCATTCTCACCAGATGGCAAGAGGATTGCATCAGGTTCCAGAGACAAGACCATATGTTTGTGGGATGCTGAGACTGGACTGCAGCTGGGTAGCCCTCTCACAGGGCACACTGACTCAGTATGCTCAGTGGCATTCTCACCAGATGGCAAGAGGATTGCATCAGGTTCCAGAGACAAGACCATATGTTTGTGGTCTGCTGAGACTGGACTGCAGCTGGGTAGCCCTCTCACAGGGCACACTGACTTAGTATCCTCAGTGGCATTCTCACCAGATGGCAAGAGGATTGCATCAGGTTCCACAGACAAGACCATATGTTTGTGGGATGCTGAGACTGGACTGCAGCTGGGTAGCCCTCTCACAGGGCACACTGACTCAGTATGGTCAGTGGCATTCTCACCAGATGGCAAGAGGATTGCATCAGGTTCCACAGACAAGACCATATGTTTGTGGGATGCTGAGACTGGACTGCAGCTGGGTAGCCCTCTCACAGGGCACACTGATGAAATATGCTCTATGGCATTCTCACCAGATGGTCAGAGTGTTGTTTCTGGTTCAAGTGACAATACCATACACATATGGAATTGCCACACAGATACTTTAGTTAATCAGCACTCTGACAACATGCCAAGACAGACCTCTCACTCACTCTGCTATTCTTCAATTCCATCTCATGCCTTGCTGGATTCCAATGTGTATATCCCAGAAAGTGATTTTAATGTCAGGGCTTTACTTGAATTAGAAAGTGATGGATGGACTATTAGCCCAGCAGGTCATCTGCTTCTGTGGATTCCATCATATATGCCAAGGCCATCATTATATTCACCCTATAAGTTATTTGTTATTGGAAAACATACCAAGCTTGACTTGAGCAGGATGGTTCATGGTTCCAAGTGGATAGAATGTAACTATATGGGGCATATAGGAAAATGATCATTGTTAGTAGGAGTACCTTTATTCTTGTTCACATGTTTCTTTCATTGTATATTTCATTTTTACTCTCTCATTTCATTTCAATGATACTAACAGATATGCATGCCTTACTACCATGGGATTAGGGCTCACTGCAACATAGTTCTACTCATCCATTTGCCATCTACAGACTCTTTGTTATGTTTCTGATATGTTCCCTTCTACTTTCTGGCTACTGTATATAGTACATCAGCAAAGTTACAAATGTCTACATTTGTCTGACATGTCTGTGTGGTGTCTGATATTGTATGATTTTGACTGGTGAAGTCAAGGGCATACAAACATCTGAGTCAGATCACACATATAAAGAACTTAAAATGCAATCTATACAGCCCATGATGGAATTATAATTACAAACTGGAAAAAATCTGGGAAATTGTCACAACTGTGACACCCAACCACCCTGTACCCTATTGTCTGATTGTGTCCACACAATCACTGTTTGTTTATAGTATGTACTCCCCTTTTCCATTTCTCTCTATCTGTTCTGTATTGCCACTGATCGGTGAGTGCATTGTCCATTCTGTCTCTCTGTATGATTACCTAATGTGTTTCCTTTCTTGTTTCCAGTTACTGTCGACAAGGAAAGTATGATCTAATCTAATCTTGGAGATTTCCAGTGATCACATTTACATGTGATTTGGAGTAGTGTCAACTGGATTACTGGTAGATCACATGACCAGCTCCACAAGATAGCCAGAACTATCACATGCAAGGCACGTGTTTAACACATGCTGATACATGTTACAGGCACATTTCCAGATAACTACGTTTGTGGAAACTGCACCTACTACATATGGGAATATGGTGAAATAGGCAAGAATAATACTTATCTACGCACAGACCATGTACCACAGGTATATATACCCTGTAGGATATCCCATGTAGAATAACAAACTCAGTGTCTAACACCTAGTTCAATACAGTTCAACTGTTCTCTCATTACTCACTATTTCACAAACAACTCAACTTCAAGAACCAGCTACTAGCTATCAAGGTATGCTTGTGCTACCCCATTGCTGTTGCCCCAGTTTTGTTGCTACAGTTACTATATGTTCCCATCCCATTTCATTACTAATTATACAGCCCATCATGGAATTATAATTACAAACTGTAAACAATCTTCTGGGAAATTTAATGATGGGAGGGGATAGATAGACCCATTGGGAGGTCCCAGTCCAAGTTTCAGACAAAACAGCAGTCAGAATAATATTCTACAGGTGATGCAAGCATGCTTGGGTACTGGAAACACACCTTATTAGGAAATATTCTGCAAGGCTCAGGACCATTCTATGTCCTAATATTCTTACCTGACCATCACACTTGTGGTGGGAGTTGCCAGAATTTCTGGAATCACCTACAGACAGAACCACCAGAGTCACCTACCATATACAGATCAAATCACTACACAGCCACCAGAATCACTGGAATCACTGGAGTTGCCTACCAATCTGTACACCCCTGTCAGCATCCCAGATTCTCACAGTCTTGTCATCTGAAGCTGAATCAATCTTTCTACCATTCAGGGAAATAAACAACTAATTTGACATATGATTTACCCCCCTGAAACCGCATCTCAGTCAATTGCCATGGTTTGCAGTGTCTTGCAGTAATTGACAATGAATGGAAACCTTGGCCTCAAGAATCTAAATAGCACTGAGTATTCAATGGTAAATGGCAGTGCAGAAAGATAAAGGTGTGGAGTGCTTACCTGGAAAGGTTGTCAATGAACTCCACACCATCCCTTGCCAGTGCTCTCATATGCCTTCCCCTAAAACCACTGTTACAAAGGAACTCATCATATCACTAAGCTACTCACCTGCAACCAGCTCTCAGTACTCAAAAGAGCAGCTGCAGCATTGCCAAGGACACCCAGCAAACTCCACTTCAAACCAGAACAGGATCCTTTCATCCCCCACAATATCCTTGACATGCTCTCCCAAGACAGGACTAAACTTGGGTGTGTAGCTAGAATCAATGTTTTGGAACATTGTTTTGGTAGTTCTCCCACACAGTCTGTGCTGTTAGTAGAGTGTAATATTAGGGATGTATTTCCTACATGCACTATAATTTGATATAAAATAAAATAAAAGGACTAAACTTGGTGCTATGCAGATGCTTGTCGACAAGAAAGCATGATCAAGATAAAGTACAATCTTATCTTATCTAATCTTATCTAATCTTGGAGATTCCAGAGATCACAGTTACATGTAATTCAGAGTAGCAATTACCAGATTACCGGTATAACACATGCTGATGCACATTACAAGGCACATTTCCAGATAACTACATATATGGAAACTGCACCTACTACATATGGGAATATGGTGAAATAGGCAAGAATAATACTTATCTATGCACAGACCATGCACCACAGGTATATATACCCTGTAGGATTCCCTGTAGTTCCTTAGACCAATACAGTTCAACTGTTCTCTCATTACTTGCTACTTCAAATAACCCAACTTCAAGAACCAGCTACTAGCTACCAAGGTACGCTTGCACTACCCCATTGCTGTCGCCCCAGTTTTGTTGCTACAATGCTTGGCCCAGAATCAACATGAGTATGAGAGGTGGGGTGGAATTTTGGCTTTCACCCTCTTAGCAAGATCAGGTACCTCCAAATGAAATAAGTAGGAGCTCTCTAGGCCACAGATATTGAAGCATAGACCCCCATGAAGGACACAAAGCAATGCAATAGCCATGTCCATTTGAATGTCAGACTCCCCAACAAAATAGTCCCCACTCTGAGATTGATCAGTCAAGGAAGCCATAAAACAAGTTATGAAGTGGATGGATGGGCATGATGCAGTCAGTGACACCACTTAACAATGGTCCCTAAAAACATAGAACAATCACCACATTAAAATTACTGTCCTTGTGGGAGAAATGTCAACACATTGCATCCAGTCCATTGATTGGAAGTGGCTCCACTGTATACAGAACTTGCTGCATCACAGAGCAGAAATGTACCAGAGCAGTTGGCCTCTTGCTTACAACACTCCCCAGAGTTGTGTGGTACATGTTGTCCACAAGAGACTTACCCTCTCTTGTGTGGACCCACGACGGGTATATCCACGGGTTACCTTGTAATTTACTATATTAGACTTGAATGATTTGTAAAAGTATTCTAGTCTACTACTGTGATAAGTTGTTGTTGTTGTGTCGTGCGTTGTTGCTGTTGTCATCATCGGCGTCCCACATCGGCCTCATGTTGTGCGTCATCATCGTTGTTGGCACCATTGTCGTGCTGCCATGTTGCTGGCCACGCATGTCTTTATCCCACGTTGTTGTTGTTGTGGTTGTGTGGAGATGCTGTCATCGTGGTGGCCATGTCGTCGTTGACATTGTGTTGCATTGGCATTTGCCAGGCACATCACGTTGACATTGTCTTCATGGTACTGGCATGGATGCAATGCCATCATTGTTGTTGTATCACATAGGTGTGTTTCGTTGTTGTGCTGACGTGGATGCACTGTCACCATCGTCGTCATCATGTCTCGGTGGCATTGGCCATCCACATTGTGTCGTCTTTGTTGTGCTGGTGTGGACATGTTGATGCGCTGTCATCATTGTCATGTTGCAGTGGCATTTGCCATCCGTGTCTTGTCATCGTCGTCATTGTTGTGTTGTGGTGGCATTGGCCATCCGCGTCATCGTCTTCATCATGAACCTGTTGTCGCCATTGTGGTGATGGTGGTTGCTTGGCCATGCTGCACACCTCGTCATTTTCGTCATCCTGGCATGGACCTGACCTGCTGTTGCCATTGTTGGTGTTGTGTCATGGTGGTGTTGGCCATGCATGTCTCATTGTCGCCATCTTCATCGTGATTGCATGGACACACTGTCGTCATTGCCATTGTTGTACAACCAGCGTTGATGGTGGGTCATCCAGGTGGTTGTGGTGGTGGTCACGTCATCAATGCTGCTGGTGGGTCATGGCAAATGAGATGAAAGAAATGAAAAAAAGGTACATACATATTTGAGATACGCAACACACATGCAGGCAGTTGTGGTGTGCATAGGTGCATGGGGGTGTGTGCAGAGGACCTGTAAGAAGAGATCGTCAATGATATAAATAAAATAAAATAAACATACTTGTAGGGGTCATTGGACCCAGGCGTTGACACAAAAGCTTGAAGATGCAAGAGTAGTACATACTACTTTGTGGACTGATGTGTCATTTCCCGTTTTGGAAGTTGCGTCACATGGGTCACCGCGGGTTGAACCACGGGTGCTGTGGGTTCTGGAATGCAACCCACGACCCGCACCCATAGGTGTTGAAAGTTAACCAGCATGTGTTACTGGTACTTCAGTGCATGACCACGCGACACTTACATAAGCATTTCGAGTGCACTATACACAGTAGTTATTTTCATTAGTCCCTCAGTAGCTTGAATATCTACTGAGGTTACTACAGGGTTACCAACTTCCTACCACAGCTTTTGTCCTTTAGGTCCACTGCAGCAACCCCCAACACACTTTTTTCAAGAATAGGCACCCATACCCGTAACCTGTGCAGGTTACCCATACCCGTGCATTTCACTAATCGCATTGCTGAAGTGCTCCTTGACTGATTCACCAGTGGTATCCTGTCAATGGCTTGGGTCCACTCTTGTCCAATGCATCAATAACCACAACTATACTTCCTGTTTCCCCAGTCAACAACTGAGACAATGGTGCCAGGACAAAACTTTTCCCACTGCTGAATGATATTGGGAGTAGCCATGAGAGAGCTGTTGTTTGTAAATACACTAGCCAATGTGTGTCAAAATGGTCTCACCTCAGGCAGCTCTTTTCGGGACCAATAGAGGTCTTACAGACCCATTTCCATTGTAGGCAGTAATACGTCCCTTAGACCTGACATCCGCAAGATGTCCTAATCGGGACAATTCCCTTGGGCAACTTCAGCCCTCATTTTCGCCTCATCTGCAGCCTTCCAGTACCTCTGATCCCTCGGGTGACTTCAGCCCTCCATTGGCACTTTATATCAGCCTCATCTGCAGTCCATCCCGTCCTCTAATTTGGCTTACACAATACACATGGGCGAACTGCAGGTAAGTAAACATGTACTAATCTTACTCTTCACTGTGATGCTTATGCGTTCTCCTATATGGTGCATGGGTACGTACCCGTTATAGGTCTACCCACGGATCTGGTTCTTTGGCCATCTGTTTTGCTATTGGGCCCTCCACATCAACCACATTGTGATTGCACGTCCAAGGTAAGTGATTTCAACTTCTCACGCTTGACTGATGTTTTTAGGTTCGATTGTGGTTCTTGTGCGTCAATGGCTCAGCTCTGTAGAAAGCCTTAGAAGCTTTGGTGGGTGGCTCAGGTGACACTGGTAAGTCATTTTGTCGCAGTCTTGCATAGTTGTGTATATACTGACTTTCTACAACCAGCCACATAGCTTTGACTCATTGTGAGTCAACGTCATCACTGCTGCTTGTGTTTTTCACACCTCTTTGTTTTCCATCCCTACCACCAGCCGTTTCGACCTCAACACTCGCCACAACCTTCTTGTCTATCCCCAACGCCTCAACACATTGGTCAAAGATAAGCTTTCAACAAGTTTGCATGTCCAGGGTCCCAAGTGGCACGTTATACGTGCGTATCCATTGATCCCTTCATCCACGCACACGGCACACACCGCCATCATTGCCTCAATAGTGAGTTTTTTGTTTTCATTAAGATTGCATCCGCACAAACTCATTCACAGATAGTGTGACCACCCACACAGCAGGACTCAATGCATATGTTTTCTTTTTTTCTGTTTGTTTACTAACTACTATTATCACAGGTCCTCTATGTGCACACCTGCACCTGTACTCCCACACTCCCACAGCCAATGCCGAGACTGCCACCACAACGGGATGACGATGACGACGACGCCACAAGTACCACCAATACCATTGATAATGACCACAACGACAAGGCAGTGGCCACGACACAGTGATGGTGGTTGCAACAGAATGCCCATGCCAGCAAGTTGACCAGGCGACCACCAACGCAACAACTCAAACCAATGCGATGAATGACTTGACAACAACAACGACACGGTGACCACAATGCAACGACAAACGACGACAATGATGACAATGCAATGCGCATAGTGAATGCCACAACGCGACCACCACCACCCTGCTATCTGTGTCAATGGACGACGACACGACTATCAACAATGATGACGAGGTGGAGGTGGGCACGACGTGATGATGGCAGCACTACGGTGACACCACCACCACCACCCTTCCCTGCGTCGACACGACAACAACAACAGCATGGCGGAAACAGCGAGATGATGACGACAATGCGATGCACATGGCGAAGACGATGAAGACGACGAGGTGGCTGTGATGCAATGATGACAGACAACACCGATGCTAACACTGAGTGAACAGCGAACAACGACCACAAGGTGGGCGCGACACAACGACAACAATGATTGCATACCATATATAGTACAGTGTATTTAGTACTATGTAAAATAACATTTGTTTTGTTGAGCCTGTATTGTGTGGTAAACCCACATGGGGTATTGTACCCCTGTACCTGTGCATCATACCTGTACCCCTGCCCCTCCCTAGTCACCATTGTCACCATTGTCACAAAGAGTTGTAGTGTGGCCATGTAGAGTCGTTTCCAAGGTGGGTGGGTTGTCAGTACTATGTAGTAGGGAAACATGCAACAAAACTTGCCAAATCAGGTACCCGGTCCGATCCCACAGCCAATCACAAACTGAATAAATGTTGTACTGAAACTAAAACATATAAAAAACATGAAATAGCACAGCACATGCACCATCTGGTGACCAGCTGAGGGTAGCGCCAAGGCCCTCATGGCCATTAGGACTTGTAAGAATGATATTACAGTTACCTGATGTGTCAGAGTCTCACACACCAGAATTGAACCACAAGTCCTACACAATGCAGTGTTGAAACTTCGTATTCAGCTTGTCCAATTGTGCAAGTCTTCATGCTTTGTAGTTTTGATGGTCATAATAAATAGTACTCTATCTGAAACTAGCCTCTATTTCTGTTAAATCATTTGTACCACCATTTACAGACCATTAGGTAGTGTGTGTGATGTACTATTTCATGTTTTCTATATGTTTTGAAAGTCTCTGCACTTTTTTCAGACATCTTCCCACGGCCTTCATATGTTGTTTCATGAGTCCTGCCCTTCTGAAGTATTATAACGCTTGTAATAGCTGTGGTGATTGCAACGCATGCAGGTCTCATCCATAGTCTCCATCGTCGCGCCAGCGCTCCCCCTGCATCCTGGACTCAGAGGTAAGCTTATTTGTTTTGATCTCTAGGTCTCCATATCGACGCGTTGAGCTGTCCAAGGTCAGCGTTCTTGATCTCCTGCACTTTCTAGGTTCAATTTTGATGTGTCTGCGTCAATGCCTGGGTCTATAGACTGTATAGGAACATTTTGATGTGTATCTGGGTGGCTGCACAACGCTCATGTGTCCTAGCTGAGTCATTTCGCCTTCTTGCATTTCCCTGATGTTTATTTGCTCGATCTTGAACCTTCTGCATCGCTGTTGATGCCTAGTGACTCTATACGGACACTCTTGGTGGTCTTGATGACACTGGTGAGTCGCCATCTCGTATTCTTCGGCTGTAGCACATATGCTGACTCTCTGCAGCCAGCAGCACTGCTTCGACTCGAGTTGAGTCAATGTCGCTGCCGCTAGTCGTGCCCACCGTCACTGTCATCTCTGTTTCATTCGCCATTGCCAGCTCTCTCACTCTCAACGTTCAGTACAATCGCGTTGTCTCTGCTCTTGACCTGTCCAAACGCAAACATTTGATGCGTGGTGCCCAACGCTTCAATTGGTACATTTCTTGGTATGTACAGGTTGACATTGTCAACACTGACCCCTCTCTATCGACTAGCATGCTTGGCCATCACGGTCTCACATGTACTCGGTGAGTTCTGCGTCCTCTGTCCAATTCAACGCGTTCTAACACTCTTAGTTGCATTTTCAGCCATTTTCGCGTTGTTTTCAACAATGTGGGCATCCATGCATCCGCTCAATGCATCCGTTCGGTTTCCGAAGCCATCTGAATGCTGCTTTGCAGCTTCCATAGGTGAGTCGGGTAGTTTAGCTTGCTCTTGGGGTATTCTGACGTTTTCTGGCGTGTTTGCAGATCTATCATGGCCGTTCCGACACTAAGGACATCTCCAATCCCACTCGACGCATCTGCGTGGCTCCCAATGCCATCCGTCACTTCGACTCCGCGTTTTGTGTCTCCGGTACCCAGGTACGTCCCTGTGACTCATACCAGCCATTTCAGCTTTGTTCAACCTGTCCAGAGCATCTGCCTGTCTGCCCAATCTATCCACCTGTCCAGTCGACACATCCATTTGGCTCCCAGGGCCATTCACATCATCTGCACGCCATCTCATACCTCCAATGTGCATGCTGTCATGCACCAAATGTGTTTGGTACTGTGGACATGGAGAAAGTTAGCCGATGAAATTAATGCAAAGAACACACCCAAGATCTGTTGAAAGATTGTCCCGACTTGAGGGATACAGACAGCCCTCGCTATCCATATCATGCAAAGTCAAGACTATCCTTATGCGAAGAATGAATACAAGCTTGTTGTTGTAGCCATCTATCGCACAAGAACTGCCAAGAAGCAGAAGAATAATCCAAGGATTGATGATCATTTCAGTATGAGAGAGGAATGCAACCTACTGCAGTCCAACTCCCATACCAGAACAACCAAAGAAGCAGAAGAAACAATAGAGAAATGAAGGAGAAAAGGAAGAATCATTTTTAGCACCCAAGTGTCAAATTTAGGTGCCCAGTGCTGGCATTCCGATATTTTGAATAGCTCCGCCATTTTTGAAGCTATCAATCATGTGACTATACCATCATGGAGCCTAGACCAGCCCACCACGAGGGTCATGTGCGCCTAAGTGAGGGAAGAGGTCAGAACAACCAACAACCAACATCAAATGACAGCAATATGCGAGTGGTGGTCTTCCTTTGCATTTCTGGAATGTAATCTCCACAGGGGAAGGTGCAGGAGGGAAGGGAAGGGCTTCTGATGGGGAATGAATGCGACTGGGGATGATATTGACTCCTCTTCAGCCTACCACAGTGGTTAGGAAGAGTCCTGGGATTGAAGAGCGATGATAGATTGTCAACAGGGGTGTAACAGCAATGATGGGACAACAGGGAAGCAAGGGGACAGTTCCTGCTTCAAGAATGCGATGGACAATGATTGGATAGAGTGGACAGAGATGCTAGACTGCGCTTGAGCCTAGAGAACTGATCAGATACAAGATGTATCAGACAAACAACAATAGTGGAGCTTTAGGCCAGCACTGGGTGACCTACAAGTCCAAAGACAGAGAGGGAGAGTGAATGTGGTCGCTTTATTGAGGGGGAAGCAGACACTTCCTTGCAGCCTTTGGCTGCTGGTTTATATACAGGAGGGGCTGTGGCCCTGTAAGCACAAATGACTAAATGCTTGGTAAGAGATTGGTAAGAAATTGGTAAGCGATTGATAAGCAGTGTAATCAGGCTGAGTCATCGATGGGGAGAGCCTGAACAAGCTGCTGAGCCAAGGGAAAGAGCAAAAACATAGGTAAAAAGGGGTGCATAATCAAGAATATGGAAAAATCATTGCATGGGGCCCAAAAGAGAGGGGGGGAAAGCATGGGATGAGTAGATCGAAGCCAAATGAGCATATGCGATGACATAATGCATATGAATCATAGGGGCATGAGTCATGAATTGATAAGCAGCATGATAAGCATGATTGGAAGGATGATTGGTAAGGGGAGTAATGGGGATTAGTAATGCCAAGAGGGGATGTATAATGCGCAGCAGAGTGAGCCAGAGTGACTCTGTGTGACTCAGACAGAAGGGAAGCACAACCTGTGATTGATTGAACTTTAGATCTGGAGATGAGCTTCTGAAGCAGTGCCACTGATGGGAGTGGCTGGGGGATAATAAAAGAATTGATCCGACCAGAAGATCAGTGTCAGGGGGCCTGGAATGACAAGTAGAGTCACAGCTGGTCACAGAGTGTCACAAATCCTTGGGTTGAGCTTCTGTAGGACAAAAATGCGAAATTTGGTGCTCCCGAAGTGCAGTCTTCCCTTGAGCAGTAAGGGGAAGGTTCTGTACTCTATTAGGGCTCCTAAGAAGGGTTCTAGAGCACTGTTTCATTTGTGTTTGTTGCAGGATAGCAGGGAAGTGAAACGTGAATAACGGATTCAATGTGTCCAGGGAAGTGAGATGAATGATAGAGGGAGATGGATGTGACAGGACTCTGGGATGAAAGGACCATATGCAGAGGACTCAGGAGACACAGAGACAACCAGGTATGAATTTTCAAGTCTAACGATAGACTTGAGACGACCAAAGTACGTGCGTGACACAGGACTGACGAGGAGAATGTGCTGACCGAGAACGAGAGGGACTGAGGGAGCAGGCTGGGAAGATATGTACCAGACAGTACACAGGAGCTCAGGGAGAGGCTGTCTCAAAAGCAGGACATAGTTGAGGTCTGCTGCAATAGCAGAGAAACGTTCCAGAGAAAATGCAGACTCCATAGTGAGTGATGAAGCAGGTGTCTGGATTGCAGGTGGAATATCTCCATGGGAAATAAATGGATTTACGTCGGAACTTGAACAATATGCAAATCCGTGGACAGGGGGGAGCTTCCATGGCAAGAATGATTGAGAGATATTTCTGTTTATGGGGCAGTCATGCCCAGAGATAGCTGTTCTAAAAGTGATGACCATGAGATACAGGGTAATATATTGTGGAATAATACTCTACCTGATTTTTGGTCGTTTTAAATTGTTTCAAAGGAGGTGGATTGTCTAGCTCCTGGTAAGCATCTTCATCACCATTTTGAAACACATTGTGTTCTGCCATGATGGATGAGCAAGCCACAGTAGGAGATGCCTTAGATTGCATAGCCTGTCGACCCTTTCTTCTGGGAGTGACCTTTTGAAACTTATCAATTGATCCTCTAGTTTTTTTCACAGTCTTCCACACCACATGGGTCACAGAGGTAGAAGAGGTCACTCCAGATATCCTCGACTTCCCCATGATTGATAGGCTTGGTGCAAACTTCAGTAGGAAATGCCTCATTGCAACATCATGGATCACAATCATCGCATCCGGATCTGTGTATCTTGTCTGAGATTGGTACCGATTGGCATCAGGAACATTAGGTACACTGCCTATATATAGTAGGTGATCTGCCGATTTGTGACATTGGCTACTTCTTATGGTTAGTGATCCACTGCACCGGAACCATAGCTAACCTCAAAAGGAAATTGTTTGGATCAAAGGAACTTTACATGACAGCTGAGGGAATTCCATTCAACATGGTGCACGCTATGATATGGAGGGCTTCACCAACAAAGTCTACCACATTCACAATGACTTCAAGCGACTCAGACTCCCATTCATCTTCTGAATCATCTCATCCTACAGAACCAGAGGATCCCACGACCACCGGACTGGTAGGGGAGAATACTCCAGGGAAACTCACCTCCAAGGAAATAGAGATTCTTCATGCAAACCTCGAAGAGTGGAAGGCTTTAAAGGGGGACAGGAGGAAGCCTGTGAATAGGAGGGTCCGTGATCTCATTAGACACCTGCCTGCAAATGAGTACATCTTGGGAGAGGACTGGAAAGCTAAGTTGGGTGTAGGTGATGTTGTATTCTGCTCTGCAAAGGCTAACATTTTATAGCACATCAAAAGCTGGTTTTATAACCATGGCCAGTCCTGAGCACGCAAGGGGATGCTGAAGTGGGGGCAAAATTGGACTGCATGGAGGGTAATAAGGGAGCAGAAGTGAATGGAGATTCAGCAAGAATTCCAACAGTGCGGTATCGGGGTTGGCAGCAAGGAAATGATAGGAGGGTACCAGAAGACTGTTGGAAGGCTGATGAAAAAGGTTACCGAGGATGAAATGAAAGAGGCAGAGTGGGTTGCTCAGGAGTGGAATGAGGTCCAACCACCGCCGGAGGTACAGGCTATGTATGTACACATTTCTAATCTTTTGTATGATACACCTCACAGGTCTTCAGTGCAGCTGAGAAAAAAGGCTGGAAGTATACTCGCGAGTATGCAGAGACTATGTGGAAGCAGTGTGGTACCCAGGTGGTGGTGATGGTGGCTTGGAAGGATCAGAACGGAAAGGTGATGGCCGGCATGTAAGTGGAAACATGGCAGTTACACATTGAGATGACCGGATTACAGACATGATTTCAATGATGAACTTTGGAATGCGAGTACATTTCCGGACTGGGAAGGAATGGAGGAAAAATGGTTGAGGTATGCTTCTGATGTATTCAAGGCCGGCGAGATTCCGGATGGAGACCAGGCAGATGATGAGGATGAGGATGCAGATCAACATCCTCGAAAGATTGTCAAGAAGGGTAAGAAAAAGGCACAAGTAAGCCTCCAAACCCTTGACAGCAGGATTCCGCAACTTCCGAACATCCTTGACATGCATGTGCCGGAGAAACAGGACATCATCTGGGCATTCATGACATGTCACTACCGCAAGTTACTTGGATTTAGGTGAGGGGTAACTAACTAAGGCACAATAGGTCATGCTTGTGGAAAGGAAAGAGCAACTGTACCATGGATGAGCATTGCAGAAGACCTGCAAGGTTATATTGAAAGCAAGTACCTCCCTTCTGATGTCTCATTGAAGGAACCTAGCAAAATGGGTGGTGTGAAAGTGACTCAGATCCTGGAATTCTGGAGGAGACAACAAATCGATCCACAAGATGTATTTAGGTTCATGGCCTGGAAGGATGCCGAGGGAGCATTACAAAGGTTGGTTGGTGAAGATGAGCACTGGTCAGACAAGGCCCTTGGAAAGAGAAGGAGACAAGGTGAGCGAATTTCTCTGAATTGTGGAGTCTCTACTAAAAATATTACATAGAGGACCAATGGGATGAGGGTGATTCCCCCAATGAAGGCGTTACTGACCAAACCAGAAGTCAGAAGCACAACCGGCCTGCCCCAAAAGCTCATGCACCGGCCAGTGACACTATTGCAGTTCCCCCCACCCAGCCACGTCCACACCAGAAGAGAGGAACAGGTATGTTCATTGAATAGAATTGACAGGATAATGACATTATTATTAGATAATGTGGTTCCGGGGGATATTCCCATAGCTGGTCCTAGCAATAAGGAACCCGGTCCTGGTAATACAGTCCGGCAGTCCAAAAGGCAAAGAAGGGCAACAGAAAGAGCGGATCATGATGCACCTACACCCCGTGATAAAAGGAAAAAGAGATAGATTACATTTATATATTTTATGAATGTGTCCTGTTGTCAAATGTGGTACCTATTGATATCATTACCACTGGTCTCATCCCATATGATACCAGTATCCTTATCATCAGCCTGGATCACTGCCGGTCACCATACTAGCAGTATTGTCAGCACTGGCCCACACAAGACCAGTATCCTTATTATTGGCCAGTACAATCTGTATAATTATTATAGGTCAATTTGGAACTGATCTGGTCTGGTATCTAACAGTTGTGTTCTTAGACCATTATGTTTGTATAATGATTACCAGTCAGCACACTCCGGGTGTAGTCACCACCAGCTACATTGGTCTGATGAAGATTGCATTGGTACTACAAAAGTACTACACTACAGAAGGGATGGATCTAATTTTACTGTTGCCAACCATTGAGTCTCCTCCTTTTCTGCTGCTTTGGCCAATTCATCCTGGAATTTTGACCATACCCAGTGCTGCCGGACCAACTCCCTCCATCGGCTGGTGGCTCCACCAATCTATTTGCATATTGGGTATATGCTGCAATTAGTTGGCTATCTTGCATGGGGTGGATTGGTTGCTCATTGAAAAAAGTCACCGATCTGGTGATTCGCCTTGCCATTTCCACTGTGATTGTGTCAGACAGCATAACTGAAGGGCTCCAGACATACATTGTGTCAGGGGTACATCTCCCTCCTGCACGGCATACCTTGCAGACTCCCTTGCTAATAATTCATAGAGCTCATCTAGTGGTATGCAAACATTAGGAATGGGTTCATAGGTGGCATATAGCAGAACCTACCATCATCATTTTGCATTTCCAGAGATGCAGTATTGTGCTTTGAAGCTGGGGGTGTTGCAGATGCACGAAGTGGACTCTCAGTGAGATCAATAAAAACAGGGCCAGTGGTAGGTTTTGGCCGGACTGCATTGCTGTGGGAGGTATTTGTTCTGTCCGGTGAGTGCCATGGGGATCCGAGGGGGGGAACAAAGTCCCTGGACTGACTCCTGCGAGGTGAATTGAGGCGTGGAGTGGCAAGAGGAGTAAACGCATGCATAGTAGTATATGGTGAGCCGATTTGGGGTTGAAATAGAGAACCGGATGGTGAAGACATCGGTGATGCCAAAACCCATGAGTGCCGCGCCACCGGTGAGTCAAATGGAGGGGGTGAAAGTGATGCAAATGAATTGGGAGATAATGCGGATGAATTAGATATATCATGGGGGATGGAACAAGACCTTTCCGACATAGGGGAGAAAGCGATTATTGGTTCCGGCCCACAGGTGAATTCGGTGTCCTCGGAGAATGAATGGAGAGGAGCCTCAGGAGTTGGGGACGAATCAGGGGAGCCAATGGGGGGTTCTGAACCTAGTGTGAAGCTTTCATCGGCACTTTGCTCATCAACCGACATGGCATCCTCATCCTCCTCCACTGTGGTGAGTGAACTGGGGCATGAACTTCCACTGGGTGAAGGTTGAATGACTACAATAGTTTGTCACATATCAATAGGAAATTATTGGGACTTACAGTGCTTCACCTGTCTTGTTGACGAGAACCTTACACATTTTGTTGAATGTTCGGTATCTGTCAAGACCGGTTCTCCTCAACGATCTTACTAGGAGGTCCAGAGGTGCAGGGAACTAATGAGGAGGTAAGTCCAGACACTAGTAAGTGCTAGTTAGTGCGGAGAGTCAAGTCCGGGTCAAACGAACGAAGTCCGGGCACTAGAGAAGCACAGGGAGTAAGTCCGGGTTTTTGCGGAGTAAGTCCGGACCACGGGAAAGTGGTCCGGAGTTGAGCGCAGTTTGTCCGGAGCGAAGGACATCCCAGAGGTGGGATAAGTCCTGAGAGGTCTAGCGTCGAGTCTGGGACAGAGGTGGCTTTTGCCCTCGTGCAAGTAGGAGACTTGCTAGGATCGGACATAGGACCAAGGGGACGAGATAGGACAGAGGCCGGAGTTGGCCGGAGTTCAGGAGAACAAGATGGGATTAGGAGAGCATGGTGGGTAGTACAGAGTGGGGAGTATCTTAGTCGAGATTTGATCTAAGGAAACTACTAGGCCGGAGTATAGTAGTTTATATAGTAAATGAGAACTAGGGTGAGTATATACGGTGACAAGTAAACACCTTAGTTGGGACAAGGGACAGAGCAGAAACGGACAGGAAAATAAACCAGAGCGGGAGCAGACATGGGAAACTAGAGATACAGGGACGATGGAGGAAAAGCAGGGACAAGGGAACTAGGTCGGAAGAGGACAGGTAAGGGTCAGAGGTGGACTTAACTAATGTTAAGTCCGGAGCGATGTCCAGGACCGGAGGAAGTGGGACCGGAGGAAGTGCACGACCGGAGGAAGTGCAAGAGCGGAGGAAGTGCAAGAGCGGAGGGAGTGTACGAGCGGAGGGAGTGTACGAGCGGAGGGAGTGTATGAGCGGAGGGAGTGTGCGAGTGGAGGAAGGGCGGAGTAGCCGGAGGAAGGTCCGGAGTTGGACATGGAAATGTCCTAAGCCTTTGGTGGACCTGACAGAGGAAGCGGAGCAGGAGCAGGAGCAGAACTGAGCCAGAGTTGGATGTACCAGCCGGAGTTGGGCTACGTCGCAGACAAGGCTAAGGGAGTGGCCGGACTGAAACCGGAGTAGCGACTAGTGGTAGGTACAGGTCCGACACGGGGGAGTTAGACCGCGGATCTGTCTGTAAGAAGACAGGGGTTAGTCCTGAGGCAGAGATGGACGTAGTGACCGGAGTTGAGCTGGAGTGCAGCTACAGGGCTGGAGATGGCCGGACTAGATCTGGAGTTGCATCTATGCCTAAGGAGAGGTCAGGCGGGCCATGGTTAGACCGGAGTTGCGACTGGAAAAGTATGGATATGACAGTATCCATCAATGGAATTGTGTTTTGTGAGAGTAGAACAAATAGGATGCGAACAACCGGGTCAAGGGCAAGAACACCAAGGTGTATTATATAATCAATATGATCACCAGTGCAGTTTGGGTACCAACAGCCAAGCAAGGACCGGTCACCAGTTCCACCACATCGTCATGTGCGAATTATGTTAATCACTATTATTCATGAGGTACATATGATTACCGGCGACTAATTGAATTCACCGGTGTGTGTTTGTGGCACTGAAGCAACCGGTTATTGATTTTACATGTGTTCCATTTATCTTGTTTTTTGTCTGCATATCATAATTTGTATTGGACCATTGTGCACAATACATGGGAATATGTTATGTAATCATTTTCAACAATATATAGTGGCCATACCGGCATATTTCCCTTGCCTTTCCTCCACCACATTCACTCCCATCGAATCCCATCACATTCAACTGCAAAACCTTTATCCATGTCATCACAAGCCAATGCCTTAACCTCCTCCATTGGCACTGGTGAGGACCATGCGAAGGCGATTGTTACCCAGGCAGCCAAGGTCATACAGCAATATACCGACGGTCTCAAATATAATAGCACTACAGAATACTGGAAGGAAACCACACAGGTTGTGTGGGATAGGCTGGTGGGTTATTAGTACATAGTTTGATATCTGTACCCATCAATCCCACAGAAAGAGGTCACTGCCATTGTAGATCAGTTGCCGGCCGGCTTTGCAATCCCGATCCATGTCATCGCAGCCAATGCCTTCATGGTGAGCCCCGACTCACTTCTTGAGGCAAAGAAATGGCCACCTTGGGAGCGCATCCATCGGGCAAAGGACAAAGACGTCGAGGATCACCCATGGTACAATCTCCGGGAGCCCACCCTGCCAGTTCCTCCTGCACCAACAACAACACCGGTAACGCAGGTGAAAGGAAAGGAGAAGGAGAGGAATGAAGACATGGATAGTGGGAAATTAGGTGAGCACACCACATTTATAATCCCAATTGATTTCTGTTCTGAAGAGCCAAGGTGCAGGAACCGAGGAGAGTGGTGGAGAGTTGGCAGGACGCCGGTCCGTCTAAGAAAGGGAAGAGAAAGCAATGGTAGTGGAAGATCCACAAGGTAACATAAACAAGGGGATGTCTGGTAAGCAATATGACTGTTGGATTGACATGAAGGTGTTTTCTGATAAAGGTAATGTGCAGACAAGCAGGATGGTGGTGGCCCAGTGGTAAGACACCGATCTCGGTCCCGAGCGACCACACAGTCAAAGAAGGGGAAGGAGAAGGAAGTGCAAATGCAAGTGGAAGTGGAGGGAGAGTCACAGAGCAAGATCACTGGGGGGAAATTGGGTAAGTGAGGTACCATTGATACAATGAAGTCAGGCACTGATCAACTCGGAATGTAGACAACGAACAGGCCGGTGGAGAGCAGGCCAGAGGGTGGTCTCTTTCCCGACAAGCCGGTGCATCAAATTGGAATCAGAGTAAATCCCGAGGATGCACGCCATGTATTAAGTCTGCACCTACTGTTGACAGTGAGGAAGATCCTGATATGCCACTGGTCAACCCCACTCAACCAAAAGCATTATTCCTTGCACTGGTAGGATTTGGCCCTGTTCCACCAGAGGATCGGTGCAATCAATGTCAGAAGGGTGACAAAATGTGCTTGGTAAAGCCAGGTCGGGCTTGCTTAAACTGCAACAAGGTAAAGATGAAGTGCAGTTTGACAGACAGGCTTCGTGCCCGATCTCGGGCCCCATCTGAGGCAGCCACAACCACAACCTGGCGACATTGCTCCCCTTCCAGGGTTCCATCTGAGGCAGCCCCGACCACAACCCGGCGATGTTGGTCCCCTTCCAGGGTTCCATCGGAGATCACCCCTGATTTCACCCCACGGCCAGCAAAGCAACAATGGTCGTCCAGCATCCACCCTACTCCTGGACCATCGAAGGCCAAGGCAGGACAGGTTGAAAGGTCCTCAGGCAAAGGTGAGTATCATCCATGCTTTGTATCCTTGCATTCAAATCACTGAACAGGTTTTGAAGTTTATATTCAAACACCTTCATTGTTGCCAAAATCAAAGTCCCGTGATACCAGTGTTGCCTCAACCTGTGCAGCATCTGCCACTGACCCTCCAACAACCCCATCTGCTGTTGTGACATCCAGCATGACCGAGGGTGAGCGGTTGCAGGATGTGGAGGAGGAGGTCTTCCTTCTCAAGAAGGATATTGTGAGGATGAAGGATGATACCAAGGAGAACATTGTCCTTCTGAAGACTAGAGAAGCACAGGGAGTTAGTCCAGGTTTTTGCAGAGTAAGTCCGGACCATGGGAAAGTGGTCCAGAGTTGAGTGCAGCTTGTCTTGAGCAAAGGACATCCCAGAGGTGGGATAAGTCCTGAGAGGTCTAGCGTCAAGTCCAGGACAGAGGTGGCTTTTGCCCTCGTGTGAGTAGGAGACTTACTAGGATTGGACATAGGACCAAGGGGACGAGATAGGACAGAGGCCGGAGTTGGCCGGAGTTCAGGAGAACAAGATGGGATTAGGAGAGCATGGTGGGTAGTACAGAGTGGGGAGTATCTTAATCGAGATTTGATCTAAGGAAACTACTAGGCTGGAGTATAGTAGTTTATATAGTAACAAGACTAGAGGTGAGTATATATGGTGACAAGTAAACACCCTAATGTTGAGACAAGGGACAGAGCAGAAGTGGACAGGAAAATAAACCAGGGGCAGGAAAATAATCTGGAGTGGGAGCAGACACAGGGAACTAGAGATACAGGGACGACAGAGAAAAAGCAGGGACAGTGAAATAAAGGGAACTAGGTCAGAAGAGGACAGGTAAGGGTCAGAGGTGGACTTAACTAATGTTAAGTCTGGAGTGATGTCCAGGACTGGAGCTGGAGGAAGGGCAGAGTAGCCAGAGGAAGGTCCGGAGTTGGACATGGAAATGTCCAAGGCCATCAGTGGACCTGACAGAGGAAGTGGAGTGGAACAGGAGCAGACCTGAGCCAGAGTTGGATTTACCATCCGGAGTTGGGCTATGTTGCAGACAAGACCAAGAGAGTGGCCAGACTGAAACTGGAGTAGCAACTAATGGTAGGTACAGGTCCGACATGGAGGAGTTAGACCGTGGATCTGTCTAGAGGAAGACAGGGGTTAGTCCTGAGGTGGAGATGGACATAGTGAGCAGAGTTGAGCTGGAGTGCAGCTATGGGGCTGGAGATGGCCAGACTAGATCTGGAGTTGCATCTATGCCTAAGGAGAGGTCAGGCGGGCCAGGGTTAGACTGGAGTTGCGACTGGGAAAAGTATGGATATGACAGAAGAGGTCAGAACAACCAACAACCAACCCAAATGACAGCAATATGCGAGTGGTGGTCTTCCTTTGCATATCTGGTATTTAATCTCCAGAGGGGGATGTGCTGCACACCTTCAGGCAGGATGCAGGAGGGAAGGGAAGGGCTTCTGATGGGGATGGAATGAGACAACCCTAAGGGCAAAACCCAAAGAATTACCACACCAAAGGACTCTGAGGAGGAAAGGATAGGATTACAAGCATCTTAGAGCAAAGACCCAAAGAGAGCTCAAATGGAGAGCCTCTGGGTGCTGGATTGCAGCAGTATATATACTACACTACATGTGTCCTGTGCGAGGCTATCCATGAGGCTGTATGCTGTATGAGGCAGTGAACACAGCTGCCATCCTGTGGTGAGGCTATGCTAATGACATCAAGGGATACAGCACTTCAGGTAACCACTTTTGATAAGCATTTAGCCTGAATAGTTTAGTATCACAATTCAGCCAAATAGCTTATAAAACCATGGTCATCCCAGGGAGGGTCTGCTTCCCTCCTGGGATGGGCCATTGTTTTTATAATCCCATCCCAGGGCTAGTCCATGCCATATGGGATGGCCCATGCTTGCTTGTGGTGTCAGGGATCCTCATACAGTTTTTTCATTCCTGCTTAGTGTTTTAAAGTCCAGTCCAGTCTGGTCTATTGCCTCTTTCTCTTTTTGGAGGCAACCAGACCATGACTAGTTATTTCAGATCTTGCTTGGACCACAACTGAACCAATAGCAATTGGTTGCATGTGGTTGCACAGGGCAGTTGTAACCAGTTTTTTGCACAAATAAAGTACTCTCTTGATTTGTGCACAAAAGGGGATCTAAAATCAATTTTAAGCATGCAAAACAGGGGTCCTTGGTCTTTGTTTTTTACTAGATTTATGTATTATGTGCACTAGTTAGTCACCAACTGATAGCCCTCAACTGGTCTCAACAAAGACTGGCTGTGACTGGTTTGCAACTGGTTTTTGATTTTTTTTCAACCTATTGCAACTGCAACTGAATTGATCACCCAACCCCAGGACCACCAACTGCAGTCTGGTCACAACTGGTACCAGTCTGCTTACTCCAGATTGTTTTGTATTTTCTTTACACACTGCACATTCCCTTGCTGCAAATGGGTTCTGTGATATTGCAAAACCATCTTCATGCTTTATTTGCTTCTCTAGTAGTCTGGTGACTTTTACCTTCTTCTTCCTTACTACTGGGGTGATGGACAAAACAATATGGGGTATAAAAGTGAGCATGATTACTTCTAGAATATTACATGACACTTGGGTGAATAGCACAATCACCACCATCTATTTAGTTGTTACAAGTGCTCTACCTATGGATGGGTGTAACATAGCTATAGTAGGAGAGAATGACATTGGCCAAACATTGACAGCACCTTTTTGGTGTTGGAATGTGAGAAGATGCAGCTGGCTCCCTATAAAATCACCACAGTTGAGGGACAAGGTTCTACATTCTGGATCTGGATCTGGATGTGCATCCACCTTGGTGTATATGTATAGATGTGGACTTTGCAAAATTTGGGACATCTTGTGATTATGTCAGGAGGCTGCACAAATGTATAATTTTTGTCCACTGCTGACATACCATGTCAAAGCTATCCAAAAGACAGTTATCCAAGCATGAGCAGTGATGAAGATCGTAATGTTCTACAAGTTGCTCCTCCCTTTTGCACTTGGTTTTCTTTTGGACAAGCAATAATAATGTGGAGAAACTGGCTAGTTTATTTCTACAAAAATGCTGAATTGGACACCCTGTTAGATGGCTGGTCTGAGGAAAAATGGTGTTACATGCTATCTATCTTGTGATGGGGTGTGTGGATTCCATAAACTCACTGGTAAACCCGTTTCAGGTGGAAGACCTGGTGAGTCTAATACAGGGCACCCTAGCAGCTGAAAGTATGATTCTATTACTGCAAGATTTAGCCTGATATCTAGTGTTTTCAGCAAGATATCACTTGCACAAGTTTACCGTATTTCTGAGTCACTTTTGCTCAGAAATGCCTGACTGCTGACCATTTTTCAAACAGCAATAAAAGTCTGGTCCTAGGACTGCAAAAAGACCAGCAACTGAACCAGACTGCAGTTACTGGACCTGGGGGTTGGGGGATTGGTCTGGTTGTGATTGCATGAGCTTGTGGGAAAATATAAAACTAGTTGCAGGGCTACATGAAGATCAAGTACCTCTGTTTTTGCACAAATCAGGGGTTCTTGGTTTGCATGCTTAAAATTGTTTGCAGACCCTGTTATGACCATGTCCAACTCCATATCTTATCCAGTTACTCCAGTTGCATCACAGCTCTTCAGCTCAACTCTGGTCATTTGCAACTTACTCTGGTCATGGTCATGCAGATACACCTCTGTTAAGTATGACCCTTAGGCTAGTCTCTATTCAGTCCTTACTACACTTCCCTGTCAACCCTGCTTTGCTTCAAGTTCTCCACATCTTGTTATATCCTATGCCTTGTATCATTTTCACCAGACCTGGTTTATTTTACCTGGACCTGACTTTATTTTCATCGGACCTGACCTAGTACTTTCTCTGGTTATCCCTTGTCTGCCCTTCAGGGTGTTTACTTGTCACCATATATACTTGTCCCTAGTTCTTACTTAGTATAAGTACTCTGTAGTTTATCCTGTACTCTCCAATCTGAAATCATCTAAGTTACTACTCCTGCTCCTTGTCCATCTCCATTTGATCAGAACCTACACAAGGGATCAACACTTGTTGTCCTTGTCATTGAATCCAATCAGTTGCAACTCTGGCCCAGGCTAACTTCTTCCCAAACCTCTGACCTTATCTCTCATCTGTTTTCATCCAGGCTTGACCAGACCCCATACTGGAGTAGACCCAGACTTGACAGATCCCCTGTTTTGTGAAAAAAAGGGGAACTTGATCTGTGTGCTGAAAGTTGGTTGTGAACCTCCTTTTCTGTGCAGATCAATTTCAGACCCCTTATTTTGGGCAAATCAGGTAGTCTCAATTTGCATGGCTAAAATTGCTTGCAGACCCCCTAATTAAAATAAGTGAAGGTTGTAACTGGGTGTGATTGGTTTGGTTGTGGTCTGAGAAATATTGAAATTTCTGCAACCAGTTGGGGTCTGGTTGCCTCCAAAAATGGGCAAAAGATCAGACCAGACTGGACTTTAAAACACTACACTTTGATGTGCATGGAAGCTTGCCATCATGGTTGAGCAGAAAAGGTTCAGTTGGCATGACACATGAGTTGTGAAAAATGACTGATGACCATGATGAGAGGGGATGGTGATGAGGGATAAAAAACTATGATGACAGTGATGAGAGTCATTGAGAAATCATTGCAATAGATGTCTGCTGATAGCCTTGATTTTGTGATGGGACATCACACTTGCACATAAAAATACCAATGGGATGTCCCATGATAGCCTTGAGGCTGCAATGGGACATCCCACTTGCACATAAAAATACCAATGAAATGTCCCATTGTACCAGGCTGTGATGAATGTTTCATTTTTATGTAGTGATGTGTCAAGAACTGAGTCACTCTAAACACCTCCACCCACCTCTGCCTGCTTTCATGTCACTCACAATGCTGGTGGGATAGTCCATCCTAAATATTGAAAATAGTTGCTTTGTATCATATCATGGATATGTGGGCATAAAATACAGGTTGTGTTTTCTACAGACATAAATGACAACAATAATAGATGGTCACCAATGGATGTTTTGTCAAAGTCCAGCTATTGAATAATGATGCCATATTTTGTATTCATTGATTCTCCATGCTGTGCATTTTACTCCACACACTCTCACCAGTACTTTTTTTTCATTATAGTGCATCGGGTGATAACACCCATATTGCACTCCACTGGCTACACATCAAACTACCAAACAACAAGTCCAGGGGATCTGACTACACACCCACATAATCACCCAACTGGTAGGTATAGGCAGGGCCAGGCAGCCTAGGCAGCCTGAAAATGCACACTATGTAGCTGAGGGGGTGATAGGGGGGATATAGGAGAGAGGGGGGGCAGAGGGGGGACTATGAGCAGACAAGCTCTCCAGCATGGGGGGCAGGGGGCAGGGGGGCTCCCAGGGGGGCAACCACAGCCATGACAACTATCTCAGGGGGGGTCTGTATGGCAACATAGAGGTCACTGTTGGAGTAAAAATCCACAAAACAGGGCATGTCCGCCTGGTAGATGACCTCAACAGCCTGTTGGCAGTCCTCTGGGAGATCAAAGGGGGTAGGGGACCATTGAGGAGTTGATGTGTTGGATGAAAGGGGGGCAGTGAGCCTGATCAAGGACAGGCTGCAGCCACCTGTGATTGGGATGGGTAACACCCTCCTGGGCAATGGACATGGATGAAGCAGATGAGAGGGAGTGGGGGGGATAGGCTGGCACCACCATAGGGGCAGTGCAGGGAGAGAGGGGGGGATCAAGGGAGGTCTCATGTAGGGCACAGTGTAGAGACAGTCCTGTCTCTAGGTGTGTAGAATTGGTAGTGCTGATACTGGGCTCTCTACCTTAGCTATGTAGGCTTGTACTAGCTTACTAAGCAACAATTCTCTCTTCAGTGTACACCTTTGAGCTCAGTCATGGAGTGACTGAACCAGCCTTCCACTCTCTAGTTTTCTTAGTCTCCTTAGTCCTTGGGAGCCTTGCCAGACCTCCAGAAGTCCCTGGGTTGAATGCACCTCATCTGAGGTAGTAGCTTGTTGTCTTTTCAACGGAAGGCATTGAATTTGCACCAGAGTGCTGCAACTTCCTTATGGAGCTCTGCCATGAGGTCAGTGGGGGTAGAGAGGTGAGGGGGCACAGCTGGCTGGGTAGGCTGGTTGGGTTTGAGGGGGGGGGGCAGCTCAGGGGTGAGCCTGCTGGGCACAGAGGTGCAGCAGCATGTGATTCTGATAGATTTTGATGTAGGCAGGCAGAACCCAACCTGATGTCAGATTGAGAGCCTGAGGGGCCAGCTGGGACTTAAAAGAATGGAAAATGGAGACAATCCATTGGATCGCCTTGGGACTGTCCTTCCTGCAGGAAGTCAGAACAGTGGGGACAGAGAAGATTTTGCCCACATTGGGGCCAGCCTTGGTGGTCCAGGACCAGCAAGGCAGATGTGAAGCAACATAGCTGAGTACCAAGCAGGGTACAGCAGGGGGGGTGAAGCAGGCCTTGAACATGCCCTTGGGGAAGGAGTGAAGTCTCTTTCCAACCTCAGAGAGGAGGATTGAGCATGGGGATGATGTGGAACATTGGTGTTTGGGCTGGGGGGGCAACTTTCCCATGGGGGAAGGTGGTGGTTGAGGAACAAGAGGCATTACCAGTACTTATCTTGAGAAATTTACAGTCACTGCAAGGCCAGATCAGGAGCAGGGGCACGTGCCTTGCCTTTCCAGGAAAGAGGGGGCAGGACCCCGACAGTCAGGAGCCCATGTTGGCATGGGGGTGCCTTGCTGGGATGGCATCGTTGCCATAAGTCCGCAAGTGTCAGTGAGCATGATCAACGAAGTGCTCAATGGAACGGAATGGGTGCTGGGCTCAGGCCAAGTGAGACTGTCCGAAGGCCAAGGGACGAAAAAATTCAATTTGGCAGCTTGCTGTGGGATCACCAGACTCATCAGAGGGACAGAAAAAGCAATGCAGCATTGTAGTGACTCTAGGGTACAGGAAGGAAATGTCTAGTTGAAAAACCAAAATGAAAAATGAAAAAGATTGCTGGTCACTGTCATCATCACTGCTGGGCAGCATGGGAAGCCTGACAATGGCCTCAAACCTCTGCATCTCCCTGAACCTGGTGAGTGTGGGTGATGGCTCTGAAGAGCGCTGCAATGCCCTTCTCGATGGCATCCCCATACACCTGAATAAATTCCTCCTCATTGCTATTGTACCTGAGTGAACATGTCAGTGAGCATTGACATGATATTAAGAAAATCAAGGGAGTAGGCACTCACCGCTCAAGGAATTCAGTTGCAATTGTCCACCGCTGGTTGTACATGGATTGCCACTTGCAGTTGGATCTGTGTGTGTACTCATACGGCCAATCTTTGAGGGGAATATACAACTTTAGTTGTGGGTCACCTTCCAGCCAGTGTCAGACAATGATCCTCCACCCTTCCCTCACCAGGGTTCTTGTCCTACGACCAGGCATGTCAGGAATGACGATGAGACTTGGGCATTCAGAGTAGCTACTTTCGGAAGTGACTGGTGGTGGCTGGGTGACCGGTAGTTGCACAGATGTGCAAGTGAATGAAAAGTGTTGTGGGACAACCAGTGGACTCGGAACAGGTACTAGACTTATCAGGAGGGCACCAGGCTCTGTCACACATGCACAGTCCACTCAAAGTAAGAAATCAACAATGAAGAGAGGCAAATTTAAACAGCGTACCTCTGGTACCAAAAGCCGGGGAATAATTGCCAATACTCATTGTACTAGGTAGGGGGCCCAAGCGTGTAATGATGGCTTCAGTGAGACCACAGAAAGAATTTGTGACATTGCCCAGCATGTCTTCAATGTGCCCAACCTTGGTACACACAGTGGACATAGAGTTGTCCAAGGTTGTGACTGCATTGTGGATCTCCCTCAAATCTGTGGTTACTGATGAATGGAAGGAACAAAGTTCCTCTCTTGAGGCTGGTGCTAGAAGAGCGTGGTCAGCAATGAGTGACATATTGGTGTCACTTCGATGGGGATGCCACAATGTGTCACTATAATCATGCTGGTAATAATGTAGTTTGTCCAAAAGGTAACAGATCAGGGTGTAGTTCTGCAAGTGAAATGGTAACGATGTCAAAAGAAAAAAAGACAAGAAAGGAAACTCAACACTCAATGAGCTCCCCCTCTGCCCATCTGCCCCACCATTGAACCACATCCAAGTCCCATTTTTCTTCTCCACGTGCCTGGATGAACTGATATTGTGCCCCCCCATTGGAAACAATGCGTCAAGAAATTGCCTTCAATACCACTGCCTGTCGTCACTTCATTGATGTATTTCTGGATCTTATCATGCGATATTGGTTCACCAGGGTACACAGCTCCATTTGCACCAATTGCAGGGAAGATAAAGTCTCCATCTGCCATCAGACAGCCAAGATGTGCATACTCTAGCCACCTCATCCAAACGAGCAGCCAGAAGAACGAGTCACAGGCCATCAAGTCGGGTTGTGTGTATATCTTGTAACGATTACCTACAGCAGCAGCATTAGGACAGTAGCTGCATCAGATCTCAAGCAACTTACTTCGTAGGTCTATTTCTCGGTTACCCTTGTCAGTCTTTTTTTTCCATCCCTTCCTACTCTTTAGATGGATCTTGTAATAAGCTTCATGATCACTATCAGTTAAGGTATCATCCACTCCCTGTAGATATTTGAGAAGGACAAAGTCCGCCTGTGAGACATTCATTTGAATATCTTCACATTTGAGCTTCACAAGCTCGAAGCACCTGCCAAAATTATTTGGTAAGCCAAGACAGATCAATAGAGTCATCTGAATTAATATCATACCTGCTGCAGATCATCCAAGCTGTGGAAGTAAAGGCAAGGAATTGAAGGTATTTCATGATCTGCCTCTTTGTGCTGTTGCTGATGCCACATGTGCTGGGTAAAAGCCTTCCCTTAGTTAGCATGATGCTGAGGAAATTCAATGTGCTTCCAATTTCTGGACAAGTTGATTTCGTCCACAGGAGAATCTTATTCATATGCTCTCTCTTCATCATGGATGAATGCATGTGGTCAGCTCCTTCGGCACCTATTTTGTGTTTGACTGCTGTCATGATATCCACAACATCTGCTGAGTTTGCAGGGTTCCCTTCCCATCGCTGTTGTGCATCATTATGATGCCATTTATTACGGTAGGTGTCACCATCACTAATGACATGGCCGCATTAATTCATTGAAGCATAAGGCAATTGAAACTCACATGTTGTCCCACAGCTTTTTGTAGGCTGCATGCACACCTTCAACTGTCCTCTGACCCTGCTCTTGGCCGAACCCTTTCAATGACAGGTACAAGGAGAGTGCCTTGGCAGAGAACCTATTTGGTATGTCTTCACATGCATGTTTGAATTCTGGGTCCTTGAAGTCTTTGAGATTGCTGCCGGAAGTATCATTTCCACCACTAACAACACTCTGCAGCCACTCGCACCCTCGACGGACATGTCCAGCATAGGCCTTCTTGGTCTGGTCAGACTGTAGGTGCGTGTCTTTACCCTCCTGTGAGATCTGCTTAACCTGTTCTAATGTCGAGCTCTCCGGTCCTTGTGTCTTCTTCTTGGACTTTTTTGGAGACTTGGGAACCACAGGTTGTTTCTTGACAGATGCCTTTTGCCTCACCATATGTCTGTTGCATGTAGTTTGAGTGTTGAGGTAGCCAGGGGGTTTACAGTGCTGGGAGTGGTCAAGAGATGATTCACAACATTTGAAATGTGAGTACAACACAAAGTCTGACATTCAACAAGGTCAAGAAAAATCTAATGAGATACAGATCTTCGTCGAGTCTACTGTTGCTACAACAATATTTAAGACCCTCCCGACAACTTTTCAATCTGAAACTGTGAGATCCATAATGCTATTTTTCTCTTATATAATTCCAACTTCATTTTCTTTCTCGAGAGGCATTGGTGTCTGCAGGTGGGATTAACAGTTTCCACCTCCACAATATCAAGGCCACGTACCAACACCATCTTATAACCGGTGACTCGAGAGCCCTGTGATAGATGGGGTGTGCCATAGTCAACCACACAGGCTGGTATTTCCATAGCGTGAACATGCTGGGCTGCGATTAGAGGTTTTTGAGCTGCGTCAACATGTCCTGAAATGCCAAACATGGTTGCTGCATGAAGCGATACATTCCGAACAGACACATTGTATACAGTAAGTGGCTGAGTGGGTGTTGACTTCTGATGTGAGGTTACAATGTGAAGATCAGCAGGTGAAAACATAAAGGCCATGTTGTGTGGTTGAGGGAGCTTGATGGAAACATCAGCTGCCTTTCTTGTAATGACATTGGTAGCTTACCTGACAGAGTGCTTGAACCACCACAGCAGTCCAAACACCACTCAAATTTTTGAGGACCACTTCTGTGGACCAAGAGAAACACTGTACACAGAATCAGCTGATAGCCGTCAGGTCAGGCTGATGACATGTTGCCAAGTCAGAAAGGTCAGGCTCATCCTTCGACCACAAGGTCAAAGGGGACAAATAGTTTGCAATGATAACAGGATCAGGGAAGTCAGTCATGCCCTGAATGACATGAGCAAGATCACAATATTTGTGCTGCAGGATTCCAAGGGGATCCAACATAAGAACCCTACACAACTCCTTCTGCCAATCAACAAGGAATGTTGAGACAAATTCGAGTAAGGGGAGTGTGTTTGCAGCATGCAAGAGTGTGTCACCTAGCCCATACTGGGCAAGCCTGTGTGTGATACCAATACCACATCCTTGAATGCCATCCTGTCAAAGCTGTGTCAGTGAATAATGATCAGGACACCAACAACGTACACTGCGGTCACCATGGCTCATAAGCACAATAAGAAGTAACCCACCTCAGCTGAGGTGGGCACCATACTTCAATGCATCTTCAGTGAAAACATCAACCACTTTGTAATGTTTGTGTTACAGGGAGCTATTGTCCATCAGCTTTGCTAACATTGAAAACCAGTAAACTGACTTACATCCGAATATCACATGATGCACCAAACACGAGCACATCACTGTCATCTGACACAATGGCATCAATGGTGCCAAAGGCATTGAGCTTGGCAAGTTCAGCTTCAGCTTCACCAGGGGCCTTGGGAGGATGTCAGCACTTGCAGCAGCTGTTGCAGTGATGAATGTACCTCATGCCAGGTAAATCCGAAGGCGGAAAGTAGTTCTTGAAAGCATTGTGTAAGGAAATGGGGTGCACTCTTGTGCTTTCCACATGCCCATCTTGGCATTCATGGTCCATCAAAGACAAAGTGAGCATGGAGTAACATCTGTGAGATGGTGACAAGGCGATAAAATATGATTTGGATCTCAGGGGATTCACCAGTGCTTGTGTTGTTAACATCACAAGCGGCATGCATCCAGAGGCTATGTAGACCATTGTAAGTCAGTTTTATGTCCTGGATGCAATTCAGCATGTGCCTTACCTTGCATTAAATCCAATACACATGAGCTGTGGGGCATCCCCTGTATTGAGTGGGCGAAAGCCCTCACTCATGACAAACTCGACCAGTGTGTGTCAACTCGCAGTGGGTGCAACAACCTGGAAGCATTAGTTGGCTCTCAACACAAGTCAGCATGGCTGACTTACCATCCATAATCTATCAATTCCCATGGTGCTCATATTGAAAAGGCTTGAGGGGCTGGATGCACATGCACTGTGATTTGTAATCAGGGGCTGCAAGGTGGCCCGACTAGCAAATCCAAGTACTGTAAGGGAATATGAGGATAGTGAGATGGGGCCTGGTGTGAACAAGGCAGTGATACATATTGACAATGGACCACATTCAGAGTGCTCAGCCATCACCTTGGCATGTGTCATAACATCGGTAGGTGAGAGGTGGTTATGCTCAAGCGCCTGAGTCTTGATCCACCCACTGAGAGGGTCAAGGTCTTTTAGTAAGAAGTTGTCCCTGGGAAGGTGCAAGGGAGGTTCAACAGTGTCGTTGATTCCACACTGAGGTGGCCAAGTTATCGCCCTAATTTCCTTGATGTGTTTGTTATCAGGGGGGGAGGGGGGGACTCCATACAGGAATGCAGCCACCTGGGTCCGAAGGTCTGCAGCGGTAATGAAGGCATGCAGAATGTCCTTCGGCAGGACATATGTGTAAGATCCAGCATCGTCTTTCATGTCATCATTGGATACATAAATGTGCTGTAGGTGAAGAGAGAGATGTGTAGCAGAGATTGCATGGACACACCAGTCTGACTTGCTGCTGAAGACCTGTTGTTTGTAATTGGTAGTTGTCACAGTCTGTATGGTATCACCATGGATGTTAGTCATTTGGCTACGGAAAGGCATTAGCTTTACTCGAAGATGTGGCATGCATCAACTTACGTCTGAATAGCAGTGACCTGGCCCTGTGCCTCAGTGCCCTTCTCAAGTTCTGCCAATTGCCGTCATTGCACTGAGGGTGGTGCGTGAATGTGTTCTGATAGCTTTGAGTACCCCAGTGATGTGAAAGCCAACATGATCTTGGCAGAAAGATCTGTGATGCCAACTGGGGTGGGGCGTGACACAGATGAGGTGGTGTGAGTCAAAGTGTGGATTTGGGTCAGAGTAATAACCCAAACACAACACCAACAAAGGACTACGAAAAAGTGCGAGTGGTGGTTTACCTCCACGGTGTCCAGAGAGGATGTGCTGAGGAGGGGGGAAGGGGATCTACACCAACAGGGTGATGCAGACGGTGATGCAGGATACTCCTGGGGTACAGGAGTAATAGAAGACGAAGGGGATAGGGGTCTGGACTCTTCCTAAAGCCTAGGAAGTGTCAAAGCAGGGATTGGGTTGACTGAGGCTGAAACAGCAATACTACACCTGGAGATTGGTGCAGCAAGGGGACAAGGGGGCTCCTGACGTCCAGAAGCAATGAGAGATGAAGGATTGACTGGCTAGACTCTGCTTGAGCCTAGGGAAATACTTGGACTTGAATGGATTGAATAAACTTGAGATATTAGACCCTTTAGACCTTCACTGAGGCCTACAAGACTCAAAGAGCTGAGGGGATACTAACTGAGAGAGTCTGAGAGAGGGATAATTTCGTGCAATTGGGTCTTTTTTTTCACTGGGCTGAGCCCAGGGGTTTAAATACATGGGGGGACACAGCATTGAAGTACAAAAAGAGAAGGGAATAAGCAGAATTTGTCAAGGATTGGTAAGGGATTGGTAAGAGCTTTGTAAGGGGTTTGTAAGCGATCAGTAAGCAAGGGATAAGCAGGAATGAGTAAGCATAGGGAGCATGAATAAGCTGCTGAGTAAAGGAATGAGTAAGCTGCATGACAAGATTGATTGGTAAGGGAGTGAGTCATCAGCTGAGTAATATACCAAAAATGCGAAAGGGATAGAGTAATACTGATGACAAGAGAGCATCAGTAAGCAAGGGATGAGTCACTGCACAGCAGAAGGAGTCATTGATGCACAGCCTAAGAAGTTTGATGGGAGGCTGTGTACCATCAGGAATTTGATGGGACAACAATGGGGAAGATCTGAGATAAACAGGGGGATTGATCCGAGACAAAACAGCCACAAGAAGGGTACCAGGGGTCCAGAGGTCTTTTTGGGGGGTCAGCATCCACTAAGGTATAGTGCATGTGTTCTAGCGCTGCTGAAGCGCAACCATGGGCTCCCTTGACGAGCTCTCTTCTGGGAAAGAACGAGAGAGGGTTCTTCTTCCTAATAGCACTATAAAGTGGGGGAATAACTGTCGTGGTGCTGGGGGACGTCGTCTGAAAGTAGGGAAGCGGATAGAGTATTGAATTTGACGCATCCAGGGAAGTGAGACGAATGACAGAGGAAGATGGACATGGCAAGTATCTGGGAGGAAGGGACCATAGGCTGAGGGCTCAGGGGACACAGAGACGACCAGAGAAGACTTTTCAAGCTTGACAATAGACCTAAGATGACCAAAGTACGTCCTTGACGCAGGACTGACAAGGAGAATGCACTGACCGAGAACGAGAGGGACTGAGGGAGCAGGCTAGGAAGATATGTGCCAGGCAGTGCACGGGAACTCTGAGAGAGGCTGTCCTAAGAGCAGGACATAGTGGAGATCTGCAGCAATAGCGGAGAAATGATCCAGAGAAAATATGGACTCCATAGTGAGCGATGAGGCGAACGTCTGGATTGTGGGGGGAATATCTCTGTGGGAAATGAACAGATTTGCGTCGGAACTTGACAGGCAGATAGCCCACGTTCTAGGCTCTCTGACAGTATAGTCACGTGCCTGATAGCTTCAGAAACGATGGAGCTATTCAAAATATCGGAATGCCTGCACTGGGTGCCTAAAAATGACATTTGGGCACTAAAAATCATTTCTTCTCTTTCTCCTTTGTTTCTCCTTCAATCCTTCAGCTTCTTTGATCGTTCTGGTATGGGAGTTGGACTGCAGACGTGTGCATTCCTTTCTCATACCACAATTGACATTATTCCTTCAGTTTCTTCTGCTTCTTGGCGGTTCTCATGCAATAGATGACTGTCTGCATTGGCATTCATCTCTCGCATCAGGATAGTCTTCTTGTGCGATAGATGGCTACGATGAGGATCTGTCGTGCTTATCCTTTGCATAAGGATCATTCGATATAGGTGTTATCTTCCATGTTCACTGTACCAAACCTGTTTGGTGCGTGACAGCGGGTGATGACATAGATTATGTGGGCAAGGGAGTCTCTGGGGGCGAGTTGAATGAGGGCAGTGAAGGCATGTACTGTGCATTGGGCAAAGAGTACTGTTGCTTGTTGGACAGCAATGGGTGAGGCCACAGGTGGGGGTGGCAAATGGTATGGTGGCAGGTGGTGGGGTGGAAAATCCTTGTGTACCATGTCTTCGAATTCCTTCAACATTGCCAGGTCAATGTTCAGCCCCCACTCCAAATACTGGCACACCTCTCTCTCTATCTGATTTACTATCTCCCTCAGCTGGAACATCCCCTGGGTGACGATCAACACAGACAACCTGAAAGATGATGTCATGAATCTCACTGGTGGTTAGCAAAGCAATATTAACATTGTTGCACTTGCCAAAATCCTTTGTACACTGTCAATATGATTGTTGCATACTAAGGATGAACCAACTCACAGCCGAGATGAGATCCTTTATTGCAACCTTGACCTTGATCCACTCCTCATTGGAAATGATGGCCACACAAAGTGAGGCTCTGTGATTGTGTTCTTATCTGGGTGTAGGATAACCTTGACCTCTTCATTGTTGATGTGTAAACCACAAAGTAATAGGATGAGACGAGAGAACACAGTATAAACTGGAGATAGACTTCAGCTAATCATTGTACAAACTGAATAGAACCATCTGAGGTTGTGTGGCATGCTACAAGAACTGACTTAGAAAGACAGCACCAGGGTTGGTAATAGAGCACCTACCAGAATTAGGTCACCAAACTTCACCATCTTCATACAGGCTTGGAACAAGAGTTGAAGCTCACTACCCTTGATGACGATGTTGGGGAAGTCGAGCAAGTGGACCTCAAGGGGATCTACATATTTGTTCCGAATGGTTACATGGAGAATGATGAAACACATTAAGCAAGAAATGTACCCAACATGCCCTTGCAAGTCACAATGACCTGCTTAGGCTGCTCTTTGACAGGCAATGAGCAGACCAAGGCAGCAACTTCTTTGGCAGTCTTCCATTTTGCAAGCTGTCCAAGATGCTTCTGGCCTGCCCAGATGCTGGTATGAATGACCTTCAAAAACAATTGGCCAGATCTTGTGTTAAATATAAAGATACCACCATCTGAAAAAAAGTATTTGAAACCTTTAACACAATAATTCTTAGGTGCAACACTTACTGATAGGCTTGGTGGTCAAGTTACCCTCAAATGTCTTGTGGATGGTGACACAGTAGACATTGGTGTCATCCATGAACCCTATGTGTTGATTAATATCCAGTTGATATTGTACATATATATGGACTGGGGCGCTGTAGGGGGGGTTGGGTGTTGCTGCTGCCTCAGGTGAGGCATGCTCAACCCAGGGACTTCTGGAGGTCTGGCAAGGCTCCCAAGGGCTAAGGAAACTAGGAAAATAAGAGAGTGGAAGGCTGGTTCAGTCACTCCAGGACTGAGCTCTAAGACATACACTGAAGAAAAGGTTATTGCTTAGTAAGCTAAGTACAAGCCTACATAGCTAAGGTAAGAGTCCAGTATCAGTACTACCAATCTACACACCTAGAGACAGGACTGTCTCTACAGTGCTTACATATGATTTGATTGAAGAACAGTTCAGAGTAGTTCTGGCTATTCAAGTATGGTTCTGTCGACTCTGAAGAATACAGCTGGAGACCCTTCCAGATGTGCTCTCGCAAAATGTGACAAGCAGGGTTTGCCTTCATAATTTTGGCCATGGCTTGTTGAATCAAAGGCTTCATGCCAGGGAACCAGTTGCCATACACTGACCAGAGGTTGTACACGAGATCCATGCCAATCATAACACCTGTGGGGGACAGGTAGATACTCATAGAGTCCAATACCTGACAGGTAAGATAGAAAGTCAGTAGATGGGATATGAGAATGAAGCAGTACACATGCATAGTCCAAGAACTTTGCGCATGTATATCGCTCAATATCATGTGAGTCGAAGTCACCCCAACGAAGCTGGACATTGATCCAGTATTTGTTACTCATTGTACCATCTGAATATCCTTATTCTAGTACAGCAAATTCACATCAGCTTGATTTGAGAAAACAGCAGGCAAAGGAAAGAACATACCTCAGTGACCAACAAAGATCAAGTTATATTCCACTTGTAAGCCAAGAATAACCAGATGTCAGCACAGG
>JAYMGJ010000554.1:0-13037 GCA_037178675.1 Scleroderma bovista
AACTCGCTGTAGGTGCCCATTTGCTACAAAGTCAGGCGCTGAACTATATGATACACTACAGTGGCGGTTACTGTGTTCTTATTCTATGACTTTTGTGAGCCAAATGCTGGTGCACCTTGCTGGAAATGTATTACTGACAATGTAACGCATTAGTTCTGACCCTAGATCAAGAGGTATGTACTACCTACTACAACAGCACTGCTGGTGTCTTCCTGACCCACTCAATTACCTGCTCTCAGGTCCAGCATATCTGGGTACATCCTTTATTGTATGGATTCTGCTCAATAAACTGACACGGCGGACAAAGAAGCATCGTTGGAATCTATCCTCCACATTATATATATTCGTGGGAATTCCTTTACCATGACATTGACGGTTTCTGACTGTAGGTTGGATAGGTTCGGTATTTCGGAACGTTGTGTACTCTGTAGGTCATTCCTTTGCTATATGATGCATTGCACACTGAAACTTGTATTCCACTCATAGCATTTCCACTGTCTGTACGTAGGACAATCCTCGATTTTGTATCTGTGATGCTCAGGCTGATGATCGGCAAAGTAAAGATTTTCAAACAAACTGACAAAGTGAGTTTAAAATAAACAACACACGGTGTTTGTATCAGCTGAGGCACGATAGATGTACGGTATTGATTCGGTTCTGACTTCAAGGTCGTGTTGCTCAGCTTCAAGCTTGTCGGTGTGATGATTTAGCTGTATGTTTGATCTCCTTTCTCATTTCTTTCCATTACTTAATAGAGTGGTAGGCCGATTCATCATGTTCGGGACTGAAATATGGGCAAGTTTTGTTATTGTGTGGTCGGTACAATGTAAAGTCTCAATACCACCATCCAGCACAGTTTTGCTGAAAAGTTAGCAGTGATTCTACAGATGCGTCTTTATTCCCTTTATCATTGTTCGAAGAGACTCCTGGTCTTCATGGTGATATTGTTCGCCGCTCAAGTTGGTGTCTCGCTGTGGATTATAGTTGCAACGAGTCTTATAAATCGCGGTCCGTCAATTGGCTTTCATTAAGACCTTTCACCGTCGCAGGGTCTGATCTTTGCTATAGAGACATTTGTCGAGCATCTTTCAATTTCAGGACACCACCACAACGACATAAATGTGTGCTTCCATTACCTTGTTCCCGAGTATGCATATATATGGGTCCCTTGGTTTTCCTTTGATGCCATTCTGGTTGCGCTTGCCGTCTGGGCGGGTATCAAGTATTCAATACATAAATCTTATTCCCGTTCAGCGAGCATTGACAGACCATGGCTGATCAGTGTTCTGATCCAGGGAAATGTTATATACTTCTTCGGGTGAGTATTTATGTCACTATTTTAAATAGGTTACAACAACGATGCGCAGCCCTCTCGTCGGATTCATTCTTTCTATGAAACACAACATAAGCCCCGAGATCGAGGGGCTCACCAACACACTCCTCTTGGGTGTACCAATCGCAATTCCTGTTGGTTGCCGCCTTATCCTGTCAATCCGGGAGGTGGCTTCTTCGCGCCTCCTACGTCCGATCTCTGCTCGCAGAACAAGCACGTTCGTAGTTCAAGATGGGTCACAGAGAGGGGAAGGTAGTCACATCGTTTGAGGTCTGGATACTAAGACTGTATTGAATTGTAATACATACCTCTCTTAATAGGCTGATCAAGCAGAGGGAATGACAAAGAGGACAAATCAATCGTTCCGCCCTCAGGTGCCCCCTCTCCCCCATGATCTCCCTTGCTTTCCCAACCTCCCAATCACGCCTGGCATACTAACAAAATCAGCTTCGAGTCCACATAACATTTGCCCGGTTCTACTACCTTCTCTACCCGACCCTGTGTCCTATCTGTCGTCTCGGCTGCGCTCGCGTTTCTCCCTACTCCTAGTATCGCATCTTTCTCCCCGTCGTGTCCACGGCTCTACCCGTGTTCAATTAAGCTTCTTCTTGCGTCTTCCATCCTTCTTTGTATCTCACTCTTCATGAGAATGTTGGGATGACCGATACGGTCGCTATCTCCTTGCTTTTCTCGGTTGTGGTCGCGACCCATCTTCCGCTCTCTTCTCCATTGCAACTAGGGGCCAGTTCCTGCCAGACACGCTTGACAGAGCAGCAATCTGTCTTGATTTCAACGGCTCTGATCAATCCGTGTATGAAAGTTACAAGTGGGATACTCTTCTGCGGGGTCTGCGTTACGGGCCACTGATTGAAAACAACCTTTTAATACCTCATGGACTTGTTTCGCCGCGCGACGATTAAACCGACGAGGGGCAACCTAGAGGCTAGCAGCGGTACGGAAAGAGATAATATAGGCAGGAAAGTAATACGTGTCACTACCTGGATAGGGAAAAGGACTGATTTCATGCAGACAGGTGCGTCACGGTACTGTAACAAAGGTGCTGCAGACTGCAATTGCCCGAGTGTACTTAGGGACAAAAGGATGGCCTAAGTTGATGGACTGTCAATTGACTGGCCAGAGAGACGCTAAAGGTACCCATCCATTCCACGTTTTGAAAAGTTTGTGCAGGGTATAAAATGCAGTTCAAGTGAGCACCACTCTGCAATGTATTTCTTCTGCTCAAGTCTGTTTTATCAGGTTTCATTGGTGTCGTGGCTTGTATTCCTTGCAATTGCCAACTCAACCAAGTTAAATAGGACAGTAAACTTCAGTCACTTCAGTGCAAAGCAACGAATATCAGCTGAGGCGATTACAGGTAATTGCACAGACGGATACTAAGTCACAAATTGTACCAGGTTTCTCGCTTACGATCTGTGCACTGTTATCTATGGGAAGATCATCCTAACATTTGTGTAAGGATTCGCTAACTTACAGTGTTATTTAGACAGCTGCACATTGTAATACGATCCCGAGCAGAATATACGCATCACAGCACTTACCAATCAATGTCGTTTTCTCACGAATTTTTGAGCCTCTTTAACCCGACGCTTGCACTTCTCCACTACGCCTGGATCCAACCCCTCCGACGCCGGAAAATTCTCTGCAGCAGTAATGGCGCCAAGCCCAAAACATTCCGCTTCCAAATACTCCTTCTGGCTCAATGCCGCTGCCGACGCATTGGACAACGCAATCACCAATTCTTTTCTTATACCTCGTACTTGGTTACTATATTGTCCCTCCGTGTGAGCATCGAACGCTACCAGTGCCGCAGCTAGTTCTGCAGAGCAAGTGAACGAGATTTGTGCAGGACCATACCGATGCTGAGAAAAATGGTTGCGGCCTTTCTCAGTACATGCCAACACGCGCTCCAATGCGATGCTTAGAAACTGTTGTATGACTGCGGGGTGGGTGATCTGTTGCACGTGATGGAGGGATGTGTAGGAAGATAATCCATTAGGGGCCTTTTTCAATCCCTGGATGGCATCAAGGGCTTTACGCTGTGCAAGCACGACGAGAAGTCGTACAAGGGCTGTAGGACCCAGGACACACTCGCTGGCAATCTTGAATAACACTTTTGGGCCTTGGGTAGGCTGCGTAGCCGCAGTAGAGTCGTCGTTGCCCACGCTGAGTTCAACATGCGACAAATAATCGACAAGATTTCTACACTCCCCTTGTCGACGAATTCTTCGGGAAGCTGTGTAAGCAATGCGAAGGAGTGACTCGATTTCAGCATTGGTCACGCCACAAGATTCAGCAGCATGAGTTAAAGTCGATATTAGCCTTAGAATTGCTAAGCGTATCAATCCTAGGAAGGGTAAGAGAACCCTTTTGCAGTTAGACACATTGATACATACCTCGATTCTCGGCGATGGCGACAATTGACTTATCCACTGACGGCGCTGGAAAATTCCCTTTTGGTGCCCTCTCGAGCACCCTGAAACAGTATAGTTAGAGGAAATGGTAAAATGCCTAGAATCAAAATCCTACGTTTGAAGTCCCTTGTAGTCTTCCTCTTCCACCTTCATCCAAACATCTATTATCTTTTCGGCCCAATCCTTCCGCGATGTAAGAATGGCCAAGCAGTGAGATAACGCTTTCCAGTGTTGCATTTTCAGTGTGGCATCCATCGGTGTTGATACCCCCGGCACAATATGCGATGGCCACTGGAATAACAAAATCAACGCGTCGCACGCCACAGAGCAGACAAGGCTTGTGGGGAAGAGGGACAGACGGGGTATAATAGCACAGTCAAATAGAAGATCGAGTATTTCGGGTTCTCCTTTGAGAAGCTCAAGGCGATGCCTGCATGTAAGGGGTGGTTCGGTCCGGAGGAGCAAGCAAACACCAGATACGATAAATTCCTGAAAGTGCGCAAGGTCATTTACCACATCAACTGGATCCGTAGGAATCGGCATCTACGCAGGACTGAACGAGGGTGACAAGTGTTATGGACTGGACAACGCACTGCTACTTTCCAGGGCAATTCCCAGATCCAGTCAAGTGCGGGGGTATTTAACTGCTCTATCAGTCTCTCTGAACCCTCCAAGGCGAGTTGGCACAAGCCAACCACAATCCCAGATGTCACAGCCGGAGTCACTCTCACGGGGAGTGTCACCGAAGAAGAGACAGTAATGATAATCTCGGCTGCAAGATACCGAAGGGTGTAAAGATGGTGGTGTAGTAGTGTCTACACATTTCATCATTCTCTAGCCCATCCACGGATGAACAGGGATATATGCTTACTTGTAGCAGGACACCAATCACACCGTGCGATAGGATCTGATCGATCAAGGTAGCTCGCTCCATCACACCACCAGCCACGAAAAGATGATACAGAAAAGACAGTGCCTTGTATTGTGCCATGTATATTTCCTTTGAGTATGAAGTCGAGGGTGGATAGAGTTTCACAAACTCCGATGTCGTCTTCACAATCCCCGCAGATACACATGCCTTTCCAAAGCCATCGAGTCCAATAGCATGTGTTTCCACGGTTCCCCTTTTCTCCAACCTCGCTTTGATGGCGTCCTGACGACGACAGCTATGAATCTGAAGTGCTGAGGGGGCAAATGAAACAGAGAAACATTACCATGTATTTGAGCACGAAGATGGGATCTTCATCAGGATCTAACAGCTTGGAGAAGATACGTCTCAAGTTCTGGGTTAATTTCTCTGGAGAGCGGACATCGAGAAACTTATCGATGTTGTCGTCCATCTGGGTCATGGTAATGGAAATGGAAATAGATTATGGTGAGAGTTTGAGGCTTATATAATACAAGCGCTACTATTCCAACCTCCCCCACAACTTACTGCTCGCCATTGTCTAGAGCACTATGCAAGAAAACATGATATCATGGGAAATCGATCACCATCATTATGCATCACTGCCCACGATCATTTATTAGATTCACGTGCACCAAGATTTTCATTGAGCTCCTGGTATCATGGAAATCAATGAAATGCAACAAGAGCCGACAAGCATTCCATGTGTTTGTGAAGTTCCAACAGTCTCAATGGTGAGATCCAACAGCTAAAGTGTGAATTAAGCACTAAAGTGCTGTAGCAAGAAACCTCATGACCGGTTGTTCTGAATAAAGATCTCTTGCACTTGACGTCACGGAGCCCTCACATTGGCCCACCTATCAAATGGTATACTGGTTATTGAATTCCCGTTGTAAGTCAATGGGTTATTGTTGCAGCCTTTTGTTGCACCCATCTCTCGTCATAGTGGACTCCTGTCACTCATTATCACATCACGTTTCGCATCATTGGACTCATTGATGCATCGCCCTTTGTATCTTTTTTTCTATTCTCATCGCCTTCGCGTTGTATTACTTTAGCCTGGTGTCGTTCTCGTAAACTGTTGTGTGTTGTTCACACCGTGTACCTTTTCATCCTGGTTTCTTTCTTTCGTTCTTTCACATTTTCCGTGTCTCGTGCTTCTCGTGTCTCGTTGATTCTCGCTTGTTGCTTGTGCAGATAGTATAGATGATGCCTTCGGAGCGTTCTATATCAGATTGTTACCGCACACTCAGCTACGGGTTCACCTTGCTGTCGACTCTGCATTTGTTTACCTCACCGCAAAAGTATGGGAAGGAGTTACGGAACAAAGGGCGCCCGAGACGGACATCAGTGAGTCTGTGTCTGACAAGGCATGTATTCGGTTGATGTGACACAATGAATTAGTTCAGTATGCGGGTGCATGATGGACTCCATGTGCTTTGATCATGATGTATGTATGTACGAGATGTAAGTAAGATAAAAGTCCCCAACATTCTCGCGAATTGGTTGTCCAATCCCATTTTTTTCAGTGTCTCCTCTTCCACTGCAGGAAGTTTCCTAGCTGATAACGATGGTGATAGTGGCTGGGTCTCCGATACCAGTAACTGGGCTCGATTCCTTGGATAGGATACTAACAACAGTCCAGATTGAACGGCAAGCTCGCTGTAGGTACCCATTTGCGATGAAGTCAGGCGCTGAACTATATACACTGCAGTGGCGGTTGCTGTGTTCTTATTCTATGAATTTTGTGAGCCAAATGCCCGGTGAAGCTTACTGGAAATGCATTACTGACAATGTAACACGTTAGTTCTGACCCTAGATCAAGAGGTATGTACTACAACAGCGCTGTTGGTGTCTTCCTAACCCACTCAATCCCCCGCCCTCAGATCGAGCATATCTGGGTATTTCATATATTGTATGGATCCGCCGTACAACACGAGCTGACACAGCGGACAAAAGAAGTATCGCTGGAATGCATCCTCCGCATTATATATATATGTGGGAATTCCTCTGGTGTACTATGCTGTACAACAACTTCGGCGCCATGGTCAGTCGGCACTTCTACAAAATACACAGAATTTTCATTGTCTACACAACTACATTACATCTAGTGCATGTTTGGGGGTGCTGCAAGGTCGAATGAAGCTAATTGAAGCAGAAATGAGTGAGATAGCTAAAAAGTTGGTCGTCACGTCTGTGTCACTTGCCAACTGGCTGAGTTTGAAGTTACAGTGAGCAGGTGCCGACGTCACTGGCCATTGCAGCTGCCTCGCTGCGGTGAGTGGGGATGGCATTGCTATGCCTTCGCAGGTTAAAGGGAGGTAATGACTGATCAGGCAAGCAGCGGGCGACCTCCAATCCCATTTATGAGATGCGGATACAGCCTTACAGGTAGCTTTCAATGGCCTTGCAAATGGTCTTTGTCAGTCTCTGCTGCCGCCAGTGCACAAAATGTATGTTTCAATTGTTCTTTCCATGTCTTTGCTCTCAGTGTGACCTTCAGGTACCTCGTACAAATCTTAGTGACTGCCGGTTGGGAACTCACCACGCCTGTAAAGAAGTACGATAGAAGCAGCAGATATCGACATCTGCACAAGAGGATGTTAGAATTCGCGGGCTGGGGCGATTGGGGTGACCACGATGGGTGGATGGGTGCAAACCAGGTCCAAACGCGATGATATACACGGTACAACTACGAAGTATTTATCTTGTAGGTAGAACAGGTAATATATCAAAAACTAATATGTACTAATATGTCTTGTGAGTTTGACACGTAGGGACTAATATTCTGACAGAGGATGTCTTCGTTGACTTGACTGGTGTTTTTTTCAGCACTTTCCCAAGCTGGAGTGGAAGCACGCACCCAACTTTCCGCACCGACTCAAAATACTCCATCTCACACATCAGAAGCATTGAATTTCGTATCACGGACCCACTCTCCTCCCTCAAGATTCCCACTTGTTGGATGGGCAGCCACAGTCCAGTGTAAATGCTGACATTCAGGCTTGTCATACCTTTCTGTCTACCTAGTACAGTATGGCCAATATAATTTGTAGTTACACAGTCTCATGGTGCTGAGCGGAGTTTGCATTCGGCACCCGTGACTATCTGTGACTTTTCTGTGACTGCCGACTGACCATGGCGCCGAAGTTGTTGTACAGCATAGTATATGACATCGATGGCTTCTGACTGTAGGTTGGATAGGTTCAGTACTTCGGAATGTTGTATAATTTGTAAGTCATTCCTTTGCTACATGATGTATTACACACTGAAAATTGTATTCTACTCACAGGATTGCCACTGTCCATATGTAGGACAATCCTTGATTTTGTATCTGTGATGCTCAGGCTGACAATCGGCAAAGTATAGATCTTCAGACAAACAGATGAAGTGAGTTGAAAATAAATATTGCATAGTGTTTGTATCAGCTGAGGCATGATAGATGTATGGGGTTGTTTCAGTTCTGACTTTAAGGTTGTGTTGCTCATCTTCAAGGATGTTGGTGTGATGATTTAGCTGTATGTATGTTTGACCTCCTTTGTCATTTCTTTCTATTAACAACACGGTAGGCTGGCTCATGTTTGACTTTGAAGTCTGGGCAAACTTTACTACTGTGTGGATGGTACAAGGTACTAAGCTCTCAATACCACCACCCAGCACAGTTTTGCTGAAAACTTAGCAGTGATTCTACAGATGTGTCTTTATGCCCTTTATCAATGTTCGAAGAGGCTTTTGGTCTTTATGGTGATATGTTTTGCCACTGAAGTTGGTGTCTTGCTGTGGATTATGGTTTCAATGAGCCTTCCAAATCACAGTTCATCAATTGCAAGCTTTCATTAAGATCTTTCACTGTCTCAGGGTCTGATCACTGCCATAGAGACATCTGTCGAACATGTTTCAATTACAGGAGGATACCACCACCACACAAATGTATATTACATTTACAACAAGACCCCCTATAAATATATATGGCCTGTCCCTTGTTTTGCTTTTGATGCCATTCTGGTCGTACTTGCTGTCTGGGTGGGTATCAAGAATTCAATACAGAGGTCTTATTCCCGCCCAGCGACATTTAATAGGCCATGGCTGATCAGTGTTCTGATCCAGGGAAATGTCATATACATATACTTCCTCGGGTGGGCATTCTCATGTCTCTATTTTGAATAGCATATAACAACAATGTGCAGGCCTCTCGTTGGATTCACTCTTTCTATGATACAGCACATGAGCCCCAAGACTGAGGTGCTCACCAACATTCTCGTCTTGGGTGTACCAATTGCAATTCCTGTCTGTTGTTGCCTTATCCTTTCAATCCAGGAGGTGGTTTCTTTGCACCACTTATGTCCAATCTCTGGTTGCATAATGAGTACATTCATAGTTCAAGATGGGTCACAGAGGGGGGAAGATAGTCGCATTGTTTGACATCTGTTTACTAATCTTGTATTGAATTATGATACATACTTCTCTTGATACTAGTAATAGGTCAGGGGAATTTCCTCTTCCTCGAAAACAAGGCATATGATCCTTAAATCCAACTTTGTGCAAATGGTGTGGACAGAATTCACTGATCAGTGTAGCCTCCTAGGTTTGGATATTGGAATGATCTGGCCATCGAAGAATAACCATCTTCCGAAGATCGACGACAGGACTCACAAGCCATCAAGGATGATTTCCTGGTTCTCAATAATGAAGAGAGAGAGAGAGAGAGAGAGAGAGAGAGAGAGAGAGAGAGAGAATTCTAGATATTGATACCGCTACAAGCAAACAGAAGTGCTAAGACACAGTGTGATAAGGCCATAGGAGAGTAATGTATTTGTGCTCTCAATGTCGAAGATATAAATGATTGGTTTGGTGTCCTCTTCTGGCACCTCTGCTCTACTATGCCCCCTCTCCTTGCTCTCTGGCACACTAGCAAATTCACCTTCAAGTCCACATAAAATTCACCAGTCCTACCGTCTTCATGGCATCAGGGCACGATGTAAGTTGTCAGTTAGGCCTATGCTACCCACATGCTTGCCAGCCCATCGCTTCTTCCCCATTGTTCTTCTCGTCCAGTTGTCTATCCTACTACTGCTGGCTGCCCACTAGTGTTGTGGCAGCCAGCTCTTCTTCCCACAGGCCATTGTCATCATCATTGATGTGCTGTGTGCAGCAAGCAATCATTATCGTCGTTGTCAACACTGTCCAGCATGTGTGGACATTTGGTGGTGTTGCGACATGTCATCGTCATTGTTGATGTGGATGTGAATGTCATCGTCACCATCATCCATGTAGCTTGATGGGTTACTGTACTTCGTGTCATCATCATCGGATTTGCCAGGTGCATGGGTGTGCATATCCTCATTGCCATCAATCTCGAGTTGGCTGTGTGTGATTTGTTTATGACACTGTACTTACATAAGTCAGTTACTTACCAAAGGACAACCTGCAACTACCGTACCTCAGTGTTGGATAACAACAACTGAGGTACAAACAATGGCAAATGAAACTTTAAGTAGCAACAACAAACCCCATGACCATTGATTCCAACAGTTCTGTTATGTGGTATTAGATTCCACCAAGAAAGAAGAGTTCTCAACAGCGAACCATGAACAATGCTTGATAGAGGCAGGCACAGATCACCCAAACCTTGATGGGGTACTTAGGGTCCCACAGAGAAGTAATGTAAACAACGAAAAGGTAGTGGTGAAGCAGGCAGTGGCACTCACTCCTGCAAAGTTGTCAAAGATGTAGACTTTGTCCCGGGTATTGAGGGAGTTGATAGCATGTTTATGGGTTAATCTTGAATGTGTCTGCAAGTATAGGGGCAATTTGGCAAACAGAAATGGAAGAAGTGCCAAATGACACTAACACTTGTCCATCTTAATGTTGACCGATCCCCACCAGATGTCATGCTTTTTCAAAAATTCCAAGTCTATGGTCCTCAGGGCATAGCCCTATGACAGACCTTACAGATGTCATCTTTGCTGGTCTCTTCGGAATTGTAGACAATATGCTTGTCCTTGGGGCTTCGGTCAGTCTTCTTACAGTCAGTTGACCATGATGTGGCTATAGACCTTTAGTGAGATTATGTTATCTAAGGGTCTGGTCCAATGTTTGATAGTACATTCACGAAAAACCTCTGTCAAATGTTGGACTGGACCCTTAGATAACATAATCTCGCTAAAGGTCTATAGCCATGTCATGGTCAACTGACTGTGTACCAGAGAAATTGATGAGAGCACTGGATGAAGAGATGGTGGTGCCCCCTTTTTTGATGACATCCTCATGGAGCAGAGCGGGGGAGTGTCATGATACATAAAGGTTTTTCTGCCAATGATTATTCCAATCATGTAGTGTTGCCACCAAACCGGACTAAGTTCGAAGTGAGTTCGGATCTGGTTCGAAAGTGATGGAGTTCCTATTCAGAATCCAATGGTATTCCAATGATCATTTTCCTCAGGATTATGTAACAGTTGTTGCTTTTTATGTACAGAAAAAATGAACCTTTTATGCATGAATCTGTGGCGAAAGTGGCATTACAAACTGCGCCACTTGCAATGGTGGGAATTTTTTTTCAGTCAATTGTCTCGGTTATGGAAGTACGTTGTTTGCCGTTCGTCGTTTTTGGTCTGTAGTACTAGTAGGTTGATAGGGTTCGTACCAGATGTCGTTAGGCCTTCGATGTACAATAGTTATTGAAACGTTGATGGGCCTAACACTGAGATGAGTCATGGTTATTTGTAGAATGATGTGATCAAATGAAATGGCAACAAAGCTGTAGTTGAGGAATAATCACAATATGTCCAGAAAATCACTCTGATGAGAAGTCACAAAAGGCATAAATAGTTGGAATCGTTGGAAAGGTGGTGTTTATCGATAGAATAATCTACTAAAAAAAGCCCAGAGTGGTTTGTGTATCTGACTACATAACTATTGCTGCCGAACTATAGGTACAAAAAGTTACGGATAGACTTCTGTCATTCTCCTGATGGGCCAGTTGATCTGAGAGAGGGAACGGTGCCAGTATAAAGCGATGCGAGAACGTGACGCTGATGAGAATGGAATAGATCTAAGGTACACAGGGCTATGAAGGTCCAACGATGTGAAACACGATGTGATAGTATGTACAACGAATTAGTTCTGGGGGCATGATGGATTTTCCTGTGCTTCGATCGTGCCAATGTACGAATGATGTAAGATAAAGGGCTACAACATTCTCGATTTGACTGTCCAACCCCCGTTTCTTTCAGTGTCTCCTCTTCCACTGAGGGAACACGCTGTTTCCTAGCGCTGCTGATAACAATGGCGACTATAGTGGTTGGGTCTCCGGTACCAGCAAATGAACTCAGTCACTTGGGTGGGATATTAACAACACTCCAGATGGAACAGCAAACTCGCTGTAGGTACCCATTAGGCTGCTACGAAGTCAGGCGCTGAACTATGGACAATGCAGTGGCAGTTACTGTATTCTTATTCTATGAATTTTGTGAGCCAAATGAGGTGCAGCCTACTGGAAATGTATTACTGACAATGTAACATATTAGTTCTGACCCTAGATCAAGAGGTATGTACTACAACAGTGGTGCTGGTGACTTCCTGACCCACTCGATTACCCAACCTCAGATCGAGCATATCTGGGTATTTCCTTTATTGTATGGATTGACACAACACGAGCTAACACGGCGGCGTCGGACAAAGAAGCATCGTTGGAATCTATCCTCTGCATTATATATATTTGTTGGAATTCCTCTGGTCTATATGACATTGAGGGCATCTGACCGTAATTGAATAGGTTCGGTACTTTGGAACATTGTTTACTCTGTAAGTCATTCCTTTGCTATATGATGCATTGCACACTGAAACTGTATTCACTCATAGCATTGCCACTGTCCGTATGTAGGACAATCCTCAATTTTGTATCCGTGATATTCAGGCTGACGATCTGCAAAGTGAAGATCTTCGGAGAAACATACAAAGTAAGTTTAAATTAAACACTGCAGTGTTTGTATCAGCTGAGGCACGATAGGTGTACGGTACTGTTCCAGTTCCGACTTTAAGGTTGTGTTGCTCAGCTTCAAATGTGTGACTGTCGATGTGATGATTTAGCTGTATGTTCAATTGACCTCTTTTGTCATTTCCTTCCATTAACAACGTAGTAGGCCGATTCATGTTCGGCTTTGAAGTCTGCGCAAGTTTTATCATTGTGTGGACGGTACAAGGTAAGGTCTCAATACCACCATCAAGCACAGTCTTGCTGAAGTTAGCACAGTGATTCTACAGATGCGCCTTTATGCCCTTTATCATTGTTCGAAGAGACTCCTGGTCCTCATGGTGTTAATTTTTGTTGCCGAAGTCGGTGCCTCGCTGTGGATTATGGTCGCAA
>JAYMGJ010000555.1:0-124197 GCA_037178675.1 Scleroderma bovista
ATCAGACCCTCGGTCGGCCTTCCTAATACTCGGGAAGCACGACTACGCTACGTAGCATCTCGGTCTTACCGCTAGACCAACCCCTGACCCCCAGACCCCTTGTAGAGATCAGATCGGTGAAGAACCGGTCTTGACAGGCATAGTCCATGTTGGCATATCTGTATTTATCTGAATTAGATCCATCCAAGTAGGAAATTACTGTACAAATACCTTTCACCCTTCTGTAAATCAACAACTCCATTTGGACACTTAAAATTGTATTGTGCACAAACAACTGACCCAACTCCTGTAGTCGCAAGCCCACAATTGGACTTGGAGTTGGCCATGTTGACAACATTATGGCTGGAGCATGTACTTTTCTGGACAGTGTTTAGTGTATTGGGAGGTTGGAGTGTGGAATGCATACATACCTCTTGAATGTCATGCTGGCACTCATTAAGGAATGTTCTGTATTGACTATCCGCAACAAAGTAAGCCCAGCCACAACTGAGGCTGGGGTCTGTTGCATTATTGGAAACATTCTTGCACTTCAGATGAAAATTGGGATTGATAGTGACAAACCCTGCATATAGCCATCTATTGGTGATGTCAGTAGAGGTTGTCACAAGACACGACCAATAGACGTACTGTTTATCAGGTGGGGCACTCTCCCAGTCATCTGGTAAATTTATCCCAGGGTGGGGACATGCTGGGCAAAGGACCACACACTCCCCTGTTGCTGTTTGGGCAATCCCAGCTGGATCATGGCCACAGCCACTCTGTATTAGCATTCTAAGGTGGCACCATTCACAGATGGAGTGTATGAATGACTCATAATGATCCTGCACATTGACAGCTCCATCAGTAACCAATAGCATAAAAAGAATAAATAAAAAGGGATTACCTTGATGTCAATAATTCCATTGTTGTCACTGTTATGTGCCAGGGACTGATAGAATTCATAGGCTGATACCTTGGACTCGAAAGAAAGGAGCTGGAACTCTTGGAGGAGATGAAAGTTTGTCACAGAACAAGGGTTGACAGTCATTGATGGAAACCATGAATATCATAAATACCATAAAAGTTGTTGGACTGGACTTTTTGCATTCACGCAGTCACAGTAGTCTAGGGCCACACTATGGATGCCATGGCTGTCCATGATGGTAAAGTCATCATTGAATGCATGTTTAGGGTTACTGCTGTGAGTCAAAGTGTGGATTTGGGTCGGAGTAATAATCCAAACACAACACCAACAAAGGACTACAAAAATGTGCAAGTGGTGGTTTACCTCTGTGGTGTCCAGAGAGGATGTGCTGAGGAGGGGGGAAGGGGATCTACACCAACAGGGTGATGCAGACGATGATGCAGGATACTCCTGGGGTACAGGAGCAATAGATGATGAAGGGGATAGGGGTCTAGACTCTTCCTAAAGCCTAGGAAGTGTCAAAGCGGGGATTGGGCTGACAGAGACTGAAGTAGCAATACCACACCTAGAGGTTGGTGCAGCAAAGGGGCAGAGATGCCTCAGATGTTCAGAGGCGAGGAAGATTGACTGGTATGAAGCCTAGACTCCGCTTGAGCCTAGTACAAAGAATAGATCTTGAATAACTTGGATAAACTTGACAATATTGAGCCTTTAGACCTTCACTGAAGCCTACAAGGACTCAAGGACTGAAGGGATACTGATTGAGAGAGTCTGAGAGAGGGATAATTTCATGCAATTGGGTCTCTCCTCACTGGGCTGAGCCCAGGGGTTTAAATACATGGGGGGGCACAGCATTAAAGTACAAAAAGAGAAGGGAGTAAGCAGAATTTGTCAAGGATTGGTAAGGGATTGGTAAGAGCTTTGTAAGGGGTTTGTAAGCGACCAGTAAGCAATGGATAAGCAGGAATGAGTAAGCATAGGGAGCATGAATAAGCTGCTGAGTAAAAGAATGAGTAAGCTGCATGACAAGATTGATTGGTAAGGGAGTGAGTCATCAGCTGAGTAATATACCAAAAATGCAAAAGGGATAGAGTAATACTGATGACAAGAGAGCATCAGTAAGCAAGGGATGAGTCACTGCACAGCAGAAGGAGTCATCGATGCACAGCCTAAGAAGTTTGATGGGGGGCTGTGTACCATTAGGAATTTGATGGGACAACAATGGGGAAGATCTGAGATAAACAGGGGGATTGATCTGAGACAAAACAGCCACAAGAAGGGTACCAGGGGTCCAGAGGTCTTTTGGGGGGTCAGCATACACTAAGGTATAGTGCATGTGTTCTAGCGCCACTGAAGCGCAACCATGGGCTCCCTTGACGAGCTCTCTTCTGGGAAAGAACAAGAGAGGGTTCTTCTTCCTAATAGCACTATAAAGTGGGGGCATAACTGTCATGGGGCTTGGGGACGTTGTCTGAAAGTGGGGAAGCGGATAGAGTATTGAATTCAATGCATCCAGGGAAGCGAGATGAACAACAGAGGAAGATGGACATGGCAAGTATCTGGGAGGAAGGGACCATAGGCTGAGGGCTCAGGGGACACAGAGACGACCAGAGAAGACTTATCAAGCTTGACAATAGACCTAAGATGACCAAAGTATGTCCTTCATGCAGGACTAACAAGGAGAACACACTGATTGAGAACAAGAGGGACTGAGGGAGCAGGCTGGGAAGATATGTGCCAGGCAGTGCATGGGAACTCTGGGAGAGGGTGTCCTAAGAGCAGGACATAGTGGAGATCTGCAGCAATAGTGGAGAAATGATCCAGAGAAAATATGGACTCCATAGTGAGCGATGAAGCAAATGTCTGGATTGTGGGGGGAATATCTCCATGGGAAATGAACAGATTTGCATCGGAACTTGACAGGTAGATAGACCACGTTCTAGGCTCTCTGATGGCATAGTCACATGCCTGATAGCTTTAGAAACGATGGAGCTATTCAAAATATTGGAATGCCAGCACTGGGCACCTAAAAATGACATTTGGGTGCTAAAAATCATTTCTTCTCTTTCTCCTTTGTTTCTCCATCAATTCTTCGGCTTCTTTGATCATTCTGGTATGGGAGTTGGACTGCAGATGTGTGCATTCCTTTCTCATACCACAATTGACGTTATTCCTTCAGTTTCTTCTGCTTCTTGGCAGTTCTTGTGCGAGGGATGACTGCCAGACGTTGGCATTCATCTCTTGCTCCAGGATAGTCTTCTTGTGCAATAGATGGCTACAATGAGGGTCCGTCATGCTTATCCTTGGCATAAGGATCATTCGATATAGGCATTATCTTCCATGTTCACTGTACCAAACCTGTTTGGTTTGTGACACCGCATGTCTGCCCCGGGGGGTGTCCTAGTTGAATGTGCAATCCAATGTTTTTAAGTGATGTCATCTCAAAAAAGTGCCATTCCAGCACTGCATGTTCATGAGACTCAGACAAAGTTAATGAGATTAGGAACTCACCTCTAAGTGGTGCAGCGGAGCAAATGTATGTCTCAGAACAACACACTGCTGGCATAGCAGCTGCACCCCAAAACAGTCTTTACAATGGAACAAATTTGGTGGACTATTGTTGCATACTGGGCATTTATCAACCTCGATGAAATTGCCCCTCCCTTCCAGCCAAAGAATCTCCTGCAAATATATTTCACAATGGGTCCCAAGCCACATAAGTAGAGGATAGTCCTAAAACTGTCAATTGATTACAATGCAGTGGTAAGATGCAGTTTACTTACTCTGGTGCCTCTCGCATGTTGAGATGGATTGAATTGATCTGGGGATACATCCTCTGGAAGTGAATCAATGAGTTCTGGGTTCTCGGGATTGGGGATATCTTTGTCAAGGAGTATGGCATTTATTGCAAGTTGTTTTGAAATAAACTTCTTCATGTATGCTGCCCTGGATGTTGTGGCAATGAATTTCGAGTGCTGATGGGTTGCACCCTTCTTCAGCAGGGTGATATTCTCTCTCAAGTATAACTTCATCGCTGGCCTCAACTTTTTATGTTGTCATTGTACCACCACCATTTTGCAATGTAGCCATGCCTCTGAGTCATTCCTGTGAACATGTGAGCTTTATGATGTAGAAAAAGCATGGATCAAGGACTCACTAGGCTTTGGAGAGGCAGGTCCTGTTCTGTCCATCTCTCCAATAACCATTGTGTGGGCACAGATACACCTGCACCCACTTTGCACATAACAAAATGTGTATGATGCTGCACACATAGCAGTGCAAGTCACTCAAGGAATATCAAGTCCCGGATTGAGGTGAGCTGTGCATGAGCATAACGAGCGCTGCTCCAGCACTGCAGTCACTTTGGTCTTGTTTGTTCACTGATCTTTGCTAATAAGCCAAATGCCCATTCAAACTGGCAAAACCCCTTCCTTTCACCTTTCTGAGAAACATTCTGGAAAGTCACCATTCTCAACAGAGTACTGCACTTCCCAAATTTATCACACCATTTATGCAGTCTGTCATATCCATACTTTTCCCAGTTGCAACTCCGGTCTAACCCTGGCCCGCCTGACCTCTCCTTAGGCATAGATGCAACTCTGGATCTAGTCCGGCCATCTCCAGCCTCATAGCTGCACTCCAGCTCAACTCCGGTCACTACATCCATCTTTGCCTCAGGACTAACCCCTGTCTCCCTGCAGACAGATATGCGGTCTAACTCCTCCATGTCAGACCTGTACCTACCATTAGTTGCTACTCCAGTTTTAGTCCAGCCACTCCCTTTGTCTGGTCTGCGATCTAGCCCAACTCCAGCTGGTACATCCAACTCTGGCTCAGGTCTGCTCCTGTTCCACTCCACTTCCCCTGATAGGTCCACCAATGGCTTAGGACATTTCCATGTCCAACTCCAGACCTTCCTCCAGCTACTCCGCCCTTCCTCCACCTGTGCACTCCCTCCACTCTTGCACTTCCTCCGGTTCCACTTCCTCCGGTCCTGGACATTGCTCTGGACTTAACATTAGTTAAGTCCACCTCTGACCCTTACCTGTCCTCTTCCAACCTAGTTCCCTTTACTTCACTTGTCCCTGCATCTGCTCCGTCATCCCTGTAATCCTAGTTCCCCATGTCTGCTCCCGCTCCAGTTTATTTTCCTGTACCTGCTTTATTTTCCTGTCCATTTCTGCTCCATCCCTTGTCCCAACTAAGGTGTTTACTTGTCACTGTATATACTCACCTCTAGTCTTGTTACTATATAAACTACTATACTCTGGCCTAGTAGTTTCCTTAGATCAAATCTCGACTAAGATACTCCCCACTCTGTACTACCCACTATGCTCTCCTAATCCATCTGTTCACCTGAACTCCTGAACTCCGGTCAACTCTGGCCTCCGTCCTATCTTGTCCCCTTGGTCCTATGTCTGATCCTAGCAAGTCTCCTACTCACACGAGGGCAAAAGCCACCTCTGTCCCAGACTCGACGCTAGACCTCTCAGGACTTATCCCACCTCTGGGATGTCCTTCACTCCAGACAAGCTGTGCTCAACTCCGGACCACTTTCCCGCAGTCCGGACTTACTCCACAAAAACCCAGACTTACTCCCTGTGCTTCTCTAGTGCCTGGACTTCGTTCGTTTGACCCAGACTTGACTCTCCGCACTAACTGGCACCTACTAGTGTCTGGACTTACCTCCTCATTAGTTCCCTGCACCTCTGGACCTCCTAGTAAGATCATTGAGGAGAACCAGTCTTGACACAGTCCCATCATGATTGGCAAGTCCTTTGTTGATTTTCAGCATGCCATTGAGTGAGTAGCCTCATTTCTTCTCTCAAACACTCTCAGATGATCCCCCTAATGGAGTTGTCCAGCTCCCCAACCCAGATAAAGGGCAAGCTGGGATCCCACATCATGTTCTGTCTGCTTTCTTCCCCTCCTTTCTGTCTACTGAAAATGTCCTCCCCAAACAATCAGCCCCAGCATGGCCAAGTATGTGAAGGCAAGGTTGATATGGTTGTCATTGGTAAAGCCATTGAATGCTCTTCATTTGACTGCTCCTTATATTCTATGCAGATGACCTAGTTGGAATTCTGTCTGGGCTCACACTGAATTCAGAGACTGCTAATGCTGCAATCAGAGAAATTATCATGCAAGTGACAGATGATTCCTCATTCTGCACCCCTCCAACTTTGCCAGAGTCGTCTCTGTCCCCCTCTGACTCCATATCGAGCTCTTCCAGAAGCTACCAGCAGTACTGCCAAGCTACCTTCAGTGTCACTTCTGTTCCTGTGGCTTCTGCTCCACTTGCCTATGCTTCAGTTCCTATCATTCTGGCCTCATCAACTCTGCCTGCACCAGAGGCTAAATCTCACTCTGTCCCCGGTAGCTCTGTGACTGCTAGCACTGATGGGAACACACCTTTGCATGAGGTTCGCTATCCAGTTTTACCTGAAGCTCTCCAGATGCTCCCAGTGGTGGGGAACCCAAAGCTCCTGACATTCACACTCCAGACACCCAAGGGAGAAAAATGCTGGCAACAGCTGTACAAGGGTGTCTATTTTGATGTCCCTGGCCCCAATGTGAGTGGCCCATATTATCTCATAACAAGGGGTTCCTGGATTGGCATCCTTGCAACATGGTAAACATGTGTTCCTTGTAGAATTCCAGATACTAAAGGTTTTTCATTATCCAGGCCCAGAACAGCTCCCTATGTCATCAGGGTAAAGGGGTCCTTGTCAAGACCGGTTCTTCACCGATCTGATCTCTACGAGGGGTCAGGGGGTCAGGGGTTGGTCTAGCGGTAAGACCGAGATGCTACGTAGCGTAGTCACGCTTCCCAAGTAATAGGAAGGCCGACCGAGGGTCTGACGGAGAGTCCGAGGGTAAACGGTCTACGACCGAGTGCTTGCACAAGACAGAGATGGAGAGTGCGAGGGGAGAACAGATGAGAAGTATCTTATTTGATATTCGAACTGAAACTACAACAGACCGAGTATCTAGGTATTTATACTGAGTGGGACAGATGAGGCAATGTACGGGAAGTCGGGATTACCAACGAATGACGAGCACAGTCGCACTGCACGCTGAGTAAGTACTGTAAGTGCGATAACCGGATTACCAATGAGTATCGTATTAGTAATGCAACAGGACAGGAATGTATAGTAACTGGAAACAAGAAAGGAAACATATTAGGTAATCGTACAGGGAGACAGAACGGACAACACGCTCACCGATCGGTGGCGATACAGGACAGATAGAGAGAAACGGAAAGGGAGTACATACAATAAAACGGGTGGCGAATGCGTGGACGCGATCGGACAATAGGGTACAGGGTGATCAGATGCCACAGTCATGACAGTCCTGCTACATGGGTGTGTCTTCTGTCATAGAGGGAGTTGAACGCATCCTCAAAGCCATCAAATTGGGTGAGGCCCAGCTGGTAGTGTAACGTCTGTCAACTACATTCCATAACTGCCATGACTGTCATGTATTTCTCGTGTGTTCCATGCATGATTGAATTAAATTGCTCAGTTTGAATTCGCAATGGGTGAATACCACAAAGTTGAGTTGACAATGTGACTCCTTCACTCACATAGGTTATGGATTTGGACCATGCTCATGCAGAAACATGGACAACTATGAAAAACACTCTAACCCCCCTGCCCCCTATTATGTCTCGGTGGTGTGACTAAAATGTGCAAAGGGGACGCAGTGGACCATTGAGGGACCTTACAGTCCTGGCCAGTGGGGCCTTAGATACATACTCAAGTGCAATATCATAGGCATGACTCACCCCATGAAAGCACTAATTCCAATTGAAAAAAAGGTTATGGGCATTTGAGGGAAAGGTCTGAGCAAGATACACCAAGATACATGAAGCAAGTGTGCTATCTACAGTCATGCATCAAGAAATTAATGTACTACAGGTGGTGATAAGAAGTGATATGAAGTTGAAACCAAGGGTAGCAAGACAATGGTGGTGGTGAGTGAACAATAATAATAATAATAATAATAATAATAATAATAATAATAATAATATGAAGACAAAGTTATCCTTCCGGATGGTGGGTTTCAACTTACTGTAATAGTATATTTCTACCAACATGGAGACCGCCAGACTAAGGAATCAATAGTACTTACAATGTTGTAGCTTAAGTTAAGTTATAGCAAGCATGACTTCATCACAAATATTGTAGCCTAGTAGCCATTGACTCCAATGGATTGGCAGGGTCCATTACCAGAGGAGACAGACTATTCCTACAGCAAACAATGTCAACATTCTGTTCAATTTGTCTGACTGATAGTAGTCTCAACTGTAATATATCTAGTCACTCAGGGATTCTGCAGAGCTAGTACACCAACACCAAGTTTGGACACTCAAACTTTTCAGATCAAAGATTGTCCATTTATTGAGTGAAAGCAGCAAGTAACTACTAGTACTACAACATGTCGACAATGAGTAGCATACTGAAGTTATTTTATTAGCCCACATCATTGTCATTGTTGTACTAGCTCGTCTGTCATTGGATGCATTGGGCGCTGGTGTCATCATCATACTACTAGTAGCATCACATATCTGTCATCATCACTGTGTTATGGGTTGACTTTGTGCACTTGGCCACCATGAGCACTTTAGCCTCTAGTATTACTGTCACCTTGTTCAAAACAATGTTGTGAGGGCCAATAGTACATACTACACTCTTTTTTTGCTTTGGACATTGTTGGACTATCATGACATTGACAAACAAAAGTCTGGATCCTATAATACTCTGTCAGCCTGTCTTGTTGACATCTTGCTTAAATCTCCCACTTCAAATTGTCCGTCACACTCTATGATCATTTGTTACTATCACAATGATCTCACCTGCTTCAACTCAATACACCATTATGTTTACAACCAATCATATCACTAGTAAGGGTCATTCTCATGCTCAGTATTGCTGATTGCTGCTACAACCAATAGATTCAAGTCAAGTCCAAACTATCTTTGCATGCAATAGGTCCACAAGGTGAACTTCAAAACTCAGGTTATGTAACATGCTTTAAGATCTGAGCATTCTGAACATTCTTGCTAGGAAAGTTCGCTTGTCCATGGTATTGGTGAGACATCCCTACTCTCAAGAAGATTCCAGATCATGTCGTTCACTTGCATGCACCTGGCCATATTGGGGAACAGAACAATGCATGTTTGGGTAATTCTGGCACACTGACCAAACTTCTCACTACCTGCCTGTCAACCTGGTCCTGGTCAAAGTTCTCCACTGCCGGTGCAAAAAAAGGAATCCCATGTAGCATTTTGGAATGGTCTAGCACCACAGCCCTTGTGTGGGACATGTTATGGTGGGTATTTACATCTAGTCTGTATTTTTTTTGCACACTGGGTATCTTTTTGATTTGTATCTCGGCATGTTAACATCCATCGCTTCAAGTCACTATGCCCCATCATGGTTGAACAACACCAGCACAACAGGATTGGCTGATGGAGAAACTACCCAAGTATCAGGAATTCAGTCAAACAAAGAGTTATTCATTATTTTGGCCATCTTGTTTTGAGACTTGGTTTAAAAAATGGCCAGAGAGACTGGATGCATTTCCTGACATCCCTCTGGATCAGCAGTTGACTGTAGAGCAGTTGGCGGTGGTCAGTAATGCCATTAAAGCACGCAAAGATGTAAGTGTTCCACTCAATTCCCCACCCACACCATTGACATGCATCCAGCAAATTTGAAGCAGGTTTCAATGGTGTACAAACAGCTCTCAAACCAATCACCTCACCCAGAAACAGTGCAGCATACTTGTTAGCATGGCAGAGCCAAAAAACCAGTGTTCTCTCAGTCAGTCAGAGGTATACTTGAAGAACTACTAAAAGCAATGGATTAAACCTGCTGTGGACGCTGAAATTAAAGCTGGCAACATAGAAGACACCTCAAGCACTTGACTTTCTATGGGACACAAACTCTTGAAAAAGCTATTGGCTGAAGAAACAGACAATGTTAAGATGGTAGTTGAAAGGCTTCACAGTGAACAGAAAGTGGATATGTCAGACCTGATCGTTATGGAGACTGATCCAACGAGGATGTTACAGTAAGTATCTGACCACAAACATTTTCATGCTCACATAGTTCACAGAAACATCAATGACTTGCCTCTCCTTTTTGACTGTGTTGGGGAATTGATTTATCACAGGACTGGGTTCATTGTCACATTTCTTTGTGCAGGCCCAAACCCACAAAATGACTGGAATATATCTGCTACAAGGTGAGCCAATCTTGGTACAACTACAAGAAAATATTTACAGACATTATAACCAGCTACCACATTGGAAAAACACGACTTCTCTGATGTATATCCAGCAGTGGATAATGATGTCTTGGTGTCATTCATCGACTTTGCAGAGCTAGTGTACTGTAAGTGTTGATCTACTAATTACAAATTGTTCTTATGTGTGTCTAGCCCCTGACCAGCAGAAGTTACCAAGGCAGGCATGGCCAGTTGGCCCTGTGGCTGGCAAGGACTCCAGCCACTGTGACAAATTGAAGGACAGTAAGCATGGTGTGTGTGGAGAGGAAGCTGAGGCAAGAAGGGGGGCACAGGGGTGCAGTCTGCATCAGCAAAAAGTGTCCCACCAAAATAGCTGTCAGCCAGGATACATAGTCTGTATTGACATGTATAGACCATGTAGTGGCCCCAGGGCCCATTGTAGACTTCCATAGTATATATAGCTTACTCTGTATAGTATAGACTCCCATAGTATACATAGTTCATTCTGCACAATATATAGTATAGGTAGATATCCCAAAGCTCTGTGGTCCACATACACCTACATGGGCTATGAAATTCATAAGGACCAGCCTGGTCATTGTCAGACTTTTCAGGTCTCTAAGCCAGCCAGTCTACAATTACATTGTCACTGTACCCTCCAGAGTATGAAAAAGATCCAGATCTATGTATTTATTGAGTAAAAACTTGTCTACCTCATCCCCACCTATGTTTCCACTGTGCCAATGCGGGATGAGATGAACAGGTCGACATATGCGGTCGACAGGAATTACCTCCGCATTGGGACCGTGCTGCTGGGATGACGGCACAAGACGAAACATTTGTGTCACATGGTCGACACTTTGAAGGGGGCGAAACCAATGGACATATGCCAATGGATGTCTGGTCTTCCCGACAAGTGGACCAACATTGAATATTACCTTAATTTGCCCCACTTGCAGCCCTATTTTCACCAAGCGTCAAATGGTTCCTCTAGATATGCGAACAAAGATGGATTACCTTCGATCCCATGACTTATGGCATTTGTGTCCGCATCCTTCAAGAAAAGTGCACTATCGAAGACCGCGGGCGACGGGCCCTTACGATTATTGTGAGAAGGGACGCTTGGGGTCACACGAAGCTTGAAGAACCGTTTTGTATTGCTCACATGTTGCTTCGGAGGAGAGAGTATCGTTATATATTTGTATACGTCCAGTCGATCAAAAGCGTGTATCCTATGATGGTTCCGCAGGGCTGCGAAGTTGGTAGCAAAAAATGTTTCGAGGGCTTCTAGTAGGAGGGGGGCGCCGTACTGTTCTTGAATCTGTGAGATGGGTAATCTGGGCAGAGGACAACACGCCGGTAAATAATATCCTTGTTCTGAGGCGAGCATAACAAAACGAGATAGTTGCCGTTGGGCTGTTCCTCCGTGGGCCGAGACAAGTCTTTTTTGGTTGGATTGCGCCGCCACTGCAATGGGATGTTAATATGAATACACTTGACAATGACTGGTGCCTTACAGTCTGAGTTGTCCGAGGAATCGGACAATCCATCTAAGTTGCAGTGGTCAGTGTCACGAGCGACAGTATCGTCAGAATGACGATTGTCGCGGTACCAGGTGAGAAAGGACTCTTTCAAGTAGATGGCATCTTGTCGACGTAGCCATGTAGTCATCTGGTGAGTATAATCCCATTTGTTGCTGGATCGATAAGCCTTTTTTGCAAAATCGATATGGAGTCGCTCTGGAAGCTCCGTGTTGAAGCCATCCGTGCTGCCAAACAGACGAACCAAAGCTGTGTAGTGTAGCATTGAATGGATCTTAGGAATAATTGAAATTATTGCGCACGCCAAGGTCGACGAAGATAGCCTTGTGTCGATGAAACGAACGTAGCGCAGTGTCCATCTTCTTCAGCATTGCTTCGGTGTGGGATTGATATTGGGCGTAGTACGTGAAGTCCAAAATCCCACGCACTGCTATCACCGCACACTCATCCAGCAACCCAGCTACTACACCGAGAAAAACTCGCTCCAACTCCTTGTGATCAGATCCGGTCCATTGTTTGCGACTTGATATTCCCTTCTTGAAGTGACGAAGACCCGAGTAAGATGTCATCGCCCGAAATCGTGCATCCAGTGCGTCCTCCCCGATTATTTGCGAACACCAACTCACCAAATGATCCTTGAACACGCCTTTGTGGAGCTGGTGCAGGATATCCGGTGTAATGCACATAAAGATGTCGCAATGAGGGAGACTGGCCCAGAACGGTTTGTATACAGCCTGCAGACCGAGATTTCCATCAAATTCTTCTTTCGAGATCTCACCATTTTCGTACTTCTTTAGGGACTTCATCGTTTGGCGTTGAACACGGGCAGAGGACCTGGTCGACTCTCCACGTTGATCTCGTGCGACCATACACTTCGGGCATCTACTTTCTTTGCAGCAAGCGACCAGGCACTGCTCAGGAAAATCTGCAACATACACAGCCAAAATCGGGAAGACGCGCCGCACAAGCCCATCGGGACACGTCATCAGCACCCCCTCTTTTCCACAAACTACTAACGGTTGCAGGATTTGGGTCATACAGTAGTGGAAGAGCCTGTACCGTTCGACTGAACGCCGACCACTGGAAAAGCACTCCAGTTTGGCAGTTGGTAGGTATCCCAACAGGACGCATGCATGCTGTGATGGCTGACGACGCACATCTTTAGATATGTTCCCGATCGTCATGTAAACAGGCCAGGCCTCTTGATCGCCTCGAAACTGGGATAACGAGGTCTTATCAGAAGCCAGTATGACTGGTGCGATCACGGCACCAGGCGGCAAGCGACCCTATTGATTCACACATGTAAGCTGCACGTCCCTTTGATTTAAGCTGGCTGACCTGTACTTCCCACCACCAGTCTCCCGTCCACATTTCGTCAAAGCGTCTCTCTCGCCCTGCTTCATCATCAAAAACCTTTTGGGGCTCATATGAAATCGCATCCGCAAAATTTGGATTTGCCAGGAGCTCGCGTATGCAATCGAGTGGGTTGCGCATCCAGAGCTCAACCTCCTCAGTGAGTGGCTTCCCGTCTGTGCCAAGTATGTCGCCCTCAACCTCGACCATCTTTAGTGACCACTCAGCGCTCCGTGGCAGACTGTCAATCGCTTTCATGAAGGTATGCTTGCTTTTGAACGACATGTTGAGCTTATCTGTCTGATGTAGGTTACAGGTTAAATCATCGGCAGTACTGAGTCACCACTTACAATGGCTAACCTGGTAAACTCCTCGATACCTGTCTGTGAGACATTCTTAATTAACCATTTTGCCAGGTCCCATTCCTCCTCGTTGTCAAAGGGTGCAGCTGGGTTATTACCCTGCATGTCCTGTTCCTTGCGGATCATATCGAAAAGAGTGTCGGCCTCTCCGACCACGGTAGCGACCGGTCCTGGATATGAGTGGATAAACCGTGGGCATTGCCTGCTCTGACTGTTTGTAGGCGGCTCAGGAATCCTATTTGGTGGCACAGGCAATGGATCAACATTCGAAGGTATGCTGTAATTTAGATCTCCTTCGTCGAGGTTACCAACATCCTCGGTGTAATAGGTGATTCCCGTGTCTGCTTGGCTCGGTGTTAGGCCAGGTTCGGTGCCCGTGCGAGGATTGAAATTAGATCGCGCTGCGCGAAGCTTATCTCCACAGGAAGAACTCTGGCCAAGATGTAGGCTGAGTCCCTTGCTAGTGGGAAACACGAGGTGACAGAAAGTGCAGACGTGGCCCGGCATAATACCCAGGAGTAAGTGCTTTCTTGCGATGAGCTGCGCGCCCTGATGAACTCAAGAGATGAACTCAACGTCTTATGTTTTTTTTTTTGGTTCGGATGCAGGCACCCGGAATCCATATCAACTTATCACGCGGACGCATGTCAAGTTGTTTATGGTCCGTGCACCAGAAGACATCAACTGCGCTCTGTTTGTCACCATTTTTTTTTTCATGGCTAATGTTCTTTTAGCCCTCTCAACCTTCGTCGAGTATTAGATCTACGCACGGTTTTCCCTTCATCTTTCTATCTGCTATGTCTTCATTACCCCCTTCTAAAGGTTCTCTTAACAGGGCCATCACGAGCCAAGCTGGAGAGCCCCCCATTCATGCCCGGCCAGCACGAGCGTCTCGCCCTACGGAACGAGCACTGTATGTAGGTGTGTAGACAAATCCTCTTCCTCATGCAGGCACAGATTCATGTTTGCAGAGGATGAACGTCGTGATCGCGAAAACAATCGAGCCCGTTTGAAAGAGAAGTCGACTCAACGCAAGAGCAATCCAGAAAGTGGAGGCAAGTTATACGTTCCAATGATTTGATATTGATCGTTAATGGCAACCTTATTGTACAGCTCCACGGGCAGGACAGGCAACGGCTCGTGCAACGGTGAGCTGACATAGCATGTTTCATTTTATTTCATATTCACTAACATTTGGGCCAAATAGTTCTCTGCCCGTGACGTCAATCCTGACGGGGCCAGAGGGACACCACAGCTTGACTTGCGGCCGCAAGTTGGTCGTGTTCCCCCCAGAAAGGTGGGGAACATTACCATTTTGATAGTTTCCCTCACGAAGCTTGTATATAGGCATACTATGGAAGCTCACCGGTTGCTGATGATCCCTTTACACGGGTGACGTCTTGCACCTTTTGTGTTGTATAGATTATTGACTGTTCTGTCTAGCCCTCTGGGTTATTCAACTCATCTATGCAACATCGCTACCAGTCCAGTGGCACTCCGGCGGCAAGTAGGTCTGGTGTTGGTCAGCAGCGCCCGTCAACAGTGAGGCTTTTTGGCCATGTCTTACGATGCTTACTATCTAGCTTTTATACAGAGTGCTGCTGGACCGCCAGCTGCACGTTCGACCGAATCGAGGCAACACACACCCAGTCAACCATCTGAGATTATGCAGAGCAGGGCAGACGTTGCACATGATCTTTTTCCTTCTGAGGAAGATGATCTGGGTGACGAACCACAGTAAGCATAACGCCATTCCCTTAATGTCTCGATGTTAAGTGAAAGCAGGCACCAATACGGCAATATAGATGACCAGGAGCCAACAGATGACTATGACCAGCAAGGCCAAGAAGAGGAAGATGGCGATGGCGGCAACGAGGATGACTTATATGCTTCTTCTGGTAACATTTTACCTACAATATTCCAGTGACAACTAATGGAGTTACAGATACAACAAAACACCTCCGAGAAGAAGATATGGACAACTATTCCCAGACTGGCAAACGGTCACGCATTTCGTCGGAGCCTACTACAGAAGAAGACGGCGAAGATTGGCGCCCACCGTGCAAGATCCAGGAAACCAAGGGGCGTGTTGCAGCACGCGATTACGAACTGGCGGTGCGCCAGATCCTCAAACGGGCGACGGGCTTGTTTCGAGCCTGTCTTGTTGCGAAGGGTATATATCCTGACCACATGACGGCGATATCCTGGGCACAAGAAGCATGGACAGAGGCGTGCACCCACGTCGAAGCCAAGGTCAAGTACAACGATGAAATTATCCAACTAGTAAGTCCCTAACCTACTACCATCTATACCTATGTTTGATAGTACTGTCACAGATTACCATGCGCACATGGCAGTTAACGGGGGAGCTCAAGGCCAAGATCCGCCCCCTCGTCGAAGCAATGTACGGCTTCGAGGAGAGCTTCGATGAGACTTCTAGTACCACCAAAAACCGCGGGCTGGTGGCACGACTGAAGACGAATCTAGGATTCTGTTACAAGGTATCTAGTTCTCACTTGATTTGTTCAGTCAACCAAGCATATATTTTCAGAGCCTCGGAGACCCTGCGAAGGATAAACCTCGGAAAGGACTGTACCAACACCCTATTATCCAAAAGGCGGCGAATATTGCATTTTATGCCAATAAGCGGGACGAAGGGGTCCGATACCCCCAGCATTTCAGTCCTTTTCCACTCACCGGCATGGCTCTTTTGCTCACTGTGGTACGGATGTGGTATGTTTGTTGATTACTTAAAGTGCTAACCATACCATGCTAGATTGAATGCTGCATCGACGAATGGGCAGACGGGAACAAAACGGACGTCTCGTTCACGGAACAAGCATACAAGGACGTCTATACCAAACATGTCAACAACCTCAAGCAGTTCCATGCGAGATCAGAAGCTCACGGAATTTTGCCATCAATGCTCAAAAAAATAGACGAGAATGGACGGTATGTGTCACATAGTGGTGTGGCTACTTTACTGACTCGTACTTGCAGCTTACATGCGAAAGTAGCTATGGATGTTGAAGATCGTCTGGCGGATGACTTAGGTAATGATGCCATTGATGCAGCAATTCGAGAGTTCGAGGAGGGCAATGGTCATCAGAGTGAGGATGATGTGTAAGGTATTCTGTCTAGGCCATTGAATTAAATACATTCTGGAATGAACTGGTTACTGTTATTGAAGTGCATTGATAGTGGGGCAAAGTGAGCAGAGATGCAACATTGTAGTACAATTGAAGAGATAAAGTGGTACTAAACCCTGCTACACAGGACTTTGCCAGCTCTATGTTGAACATCAATAGTATTCTATAGTACTTGATAGTGTCCATATGGGTACTTTATGGTGTGTTGCATGTTTACATTGTGATACATAGACCCACATAGCTCCTAATAGCGCCACATAGGTACAAGTCATACAATAAAGAGGGGACTATGCATTGAAGCTACTATCACTATAGAGGCTACATAACCCTATGTTGCATCCCCATTTTTTGCTGATGTGGTGTTGCACCATGTTTAGAAGAAAGGTCGACAGCAATATCATCAGGAGAGGTAGGCTTGTGCACCAATGATCAGTCCATAAGTGTAACAGTCTGGCTTTTTATCTTATCTAATCTCTGATTAGATGACATCTTATCTTATCGTAGCATAGTATCTTATCTAGTGCATCTTATCTGTAGGTCTGTCTGGACCACAGCCTTGTGCTGTGCATGCTGTATCCCTTGATGTCATTAGCATAGCCTTACCACAGGATGGCAGCTGTGTTGACTGCCTTGTACAGCGTGCAGCCTCATGGATAGCCTTGCACAGGACACATGTAGTACAGTATATATACTGTTGCAATCCAGCACCCAGAGGCTCTCCATTCAAGCTCTCTTTGGGTCTTCACTCTAAGATCTCTAGTCCTATTCCTCCTCAGAGTCCCGTGTGGTAGTTCTTTGGGTTGTTGCCCTTAGGGTTGTCTCACTAGAGCTCGAATCTACCCATTCACACTTTGTCTACCACGCACTGTTCCCCAGCCTTATAAAGGGAGCTATACCCGGACTCCAGGGTTAAGGAGCTTTGTTTCAAACCTTTCACATTCATACACGGTGTGAGTCAAAGTGTGGATTTGGGTCGGAGTAATAACCCAAACACAACACCAACAAAGGACTACAAAAATGTGTGAGTGGTGGTTTACCTCTGTGGTGTCCAGAGAGGATGTGCTGAGGAGGGGGGAAGTGGATCCACACCAACAGGGTGATGCACACGATGATGCAGGATACTCCTGGGGTACAGGAGAAATAGATGACGAAGGGGATAGGGGTCTAGACTCTTCCTAAAGCCTAGGAAGTGTCAAAGTGGGGATTGAGGTGACTGGGACTGAAGTAGCAATACTACACCTAGAGGTTGGTGCAGCAAAGGGGCAAGGGGGCTCATGATGTCCAGAAGCAATGGGATATGAAGGATAGACAGGCTAGACTCTGCTTGAGCCTAGAGAAATACTTGGACTTGAATAGATTGAATAAAACTTTGAATATCAAAGTCTTTAGACCTTCACTGAAGCCTACAAGACTCAAAGAGCTGAGGGGATACTGACTGAGAGAGTCTGAGAGAGGGATAATTTCGTGCAATTGGGTCTTCTTTTACTGGGCTGAGCCCAGGGGTTTAAATACATGGGGGGGCACAGCATTAAAGTACAAAAAGAGAAGGGAGTAAGCAGAATTTGTCAAGGATTGGTAAGGGATTGGTAAGAGCTTTGTAAGGGGTTTGTAAGCGACCAGTAAGCAAGGAATAAGCAGGAATGAGTAAGCATAGGGAGCATGAATAAGCTGCTGAGTAAAGGAATGAGTAAGCTGCATGACAAGATTGATTGGTAAGGGAGTGAGTCATCAGCTGAGTAATATACCAAAAATGCAAAAGGGATAGAGTAATACTGATGACAAGAGAGCATCAGTAAGCAAGGAATGGGTAATTTCCCACACCTCCCATATGTTATTATGACCAGATATGGTAATGTCTTGGCAATAGTGGTGCTTCCAGAGCTTATCTAATCAAGGCACAACACATTTGCTAATCAATACTACACATTTTTGGTAATCAACACTACCTCACACTTCCTAATGGATACCCCGCAATTTTGGTAATAAATATTAGCACACTTTTGATACACTTTTACTACACTTTTACTACACTTTTTTTGTACACTTTTATTACACATTTTGATACACTTTTACTACACTTTGGCAACACTGTTACTACGCTATTTTGGTACACTTTTATTACACTTGTTGATACATGCTTACTACACTTTTTGTTCCACTGTCACTACGCTTTTTTGGTACACTTATATTACACTTTTTTGATACACTTTAGGTGGACTTTTATTACACTTTCACTACGCTTTTTGGTACACTTTATTACACTTTTTGGTACACTTTGATTAAACTTTTTTGATACACTTTGGGTACACTTTCACTACACTTTTTGATACACTTTTATTACAGTTTTGGTACACTTTCTTTACACTTTCACTACGCTTTTTTGGTACACTTTATTACACTTTTTGGTACACTTGTACTACACTTTCACTACGCTTTTTTGATACACTTTTGGTACACTTTTATTACACTTACATTATGCTTTTGTGGTACACTTTTTGTACACTTTTACTACACTTTTGGGACACTTTTATTACACTTTCACTATGCTTTTTTGGTACACTTTCACTACACTTTCAGTACACTTTTATTACACTTTTTGATACATGTTTACTACACTTTCTGGGTACACTTTCATTACACATTTTTGGTACACTTTCACTACACTGTTACTACACACAAAGTAGACAAAGTACACCTAATCCACATTCCACAACATTAGCTAATCAGGACTACCCATTTTTGGTAATCAATATGATGCCACCAATATAGATAGGGGCTATTTGCATATGTTATTTTTACCACTTCAGGTCTTACTAATGATTATAGCTAATGATTAGTAGAGTCTGTTCATGGTCTTACATAAGCAATGGATTAAAATTTAAAAGAGTTATGATGAAAATAAAAAAGTTGCATGCGAAAAGTTTTTTGTGTAACACCCAACTCATGTTGGTGATTCACCAGCCCTTCATGGTGATTCACCAGCCACCCATGGCGATTCACCAGACCTCCATGGTGATTCGCCAAACCTTCATGGTGATTTGCCAGACCTTCATGGTGATTCACCAGCCACCCATGGTGATTTGCCAAATGTTCATGGTGATTTGCCAGACCTTCATGGTGATTTGCCAGCCCCCTCTGGCGATTCACCAGACCTCCATGGTGATTTGCCAGCCACCCATGGCAACTCGCCAGACCTTCATGGCAATTTGCCAGCCACCCATGGTGATTCACCCACCCCCATGGCAACTTGCCAAACCTTCATGGTGATGGTCCATTTTCAGCTGGTGAAAGTCCATATAGCCCTTGTTAAGGTTCATTTCCAGCTGGCAAAAGTCCCTTATAGCACCTGTTAAGGTCCATTTTCAGCTGGTGAATGCCCATACAACCCCTGTTAAGGTCCATTTTCAGCTGGTGAAAGTCCCATATAGCTCCCATTAAGGTCCATTTTCACCTGGTGAAAGCCCATATAGCCCTCATTAAGGTCCATTTTCAGCTGGTGAAAGTCCCATATAGCTCCCATTAAGGTCCATTTTCAGCTGGTGAAAGCCCATACAGCCCCTGTTAAGGTCCATTTTCAGCTTGTGAAAGTCCCATATAGCTCCCATTAAGGTCCATTTTCACCTGGTGAAAGCCCATATAGCCCCCATTAAGGTCCATTTCCAGCTGGCAAAAGTCCCTTATAGCACCTGTTAAGGTCCATTTTCAGCTGGTGAATGCCCATACAACCCCTGTTAAGGTCCATTTTCAGCTGGTGAAAGTCCCATATAGCTCCCATTAAGGTCCATTTTCAGCTGGTGAAAGCCCATACAGCCCCTGTTAAGGTCCATTTTCAGCTTGTGAAAGTCCCATATAGCTCCCATTAAGGTCCATTTTCACCTGGTGAAAGCCCATATAGCCCCCATTAAGGTCCATTTCCAGCTGGCAAAAGTCCCTTATAGCACCTGTTAAGGTCCATTTTCAGCTGGTGAATGCCCATACAACCCCTGTTAAGGTCCATTTTCAGCTGGTGAAAGTCCCATATAGCTCCCATTAAGGTCCATTTTCACCTGGTGAAAGCCCATATAGCCCTCATTAAGGTCCATTTTCAGCTGGTGAAAGTCCCATATAGCTCCCATTAAGGTCCATTTTCAGCTGGTGAAAGCCCATACAGCCCCTGTTAAGGTCCATTTTCAGCTTGTGAAAGTCCCATATAGCTCCCATTAAGGTCCATTTTCACCTGGTGAAAGCCCATATAGCCCCCATTAAGGTCCATTTCCAGCTGGCAAAAGTCCCTTATAGCACCTGTTAAGGTCCATTTTCAGCTGGTGAATGCCCATACAACCCCTGTTAAGGTCCATTTTCAGCTGGTGAAAGTCCCATATAGCTCCCATTAAGGTCCATTTTCACCTGGTGAAAGCCCATATAGCCCCCATTAAGGTCCATTTTTAGCTAGCGAAAGTCCCATATAGCTCCCATTAAGGTCCATTTCTAGCTGGCAAAAGCCCATATAGCCCTCATTAAGGTCCATTTTCAGCTGGTGAAAGTCCCATATAGCTCCCATTAAGGTCCATTTCTAGCTGGCGAAAGTCCCATATAGCCCCCATTAGGGTCCATTTTCAACTGGCGAAAGCCCAGCACAATCCATATTTGGTTGCATTTATCACATAAGAATAGGTCTATTTTGTCTGGAGAAACTCCAGGAGAGACCCCTGCCACTAACTTATATTGCAAAAATTATTATTATTTTAAACATAATTCATTTTGCCAACCTCATATTTTGATAGCACTTGTCAGAACCGGTTCCTCCGACGAACTCCGACATGAGCGGAGATAAGTGCGAAGGGTTGTTGACGATAGGCGGAGGAGATGCAGAGGTGTTGAGGACTTTGGCTTCAGCGTATGTGCTGCGCCCTTGCAATACCTGTGTCCTCTTATTTCGGAGGACTTAAGGACAGAGAGACGGAGGTCCGATGAAGGTCGGAGTTGCCAGAAGGCGGAGGAGACAGAGGAGAACAGAGGGGAGTTTGCAGGAAGTATTCAAGATGATATTCGAACTGAGGGACAATCCCCTCAGCGTTCGGAGTACTTATACTTTACATTGGATATGTACAGTAACCGAGAAGCAGAGAGAGACATAGCAGAGATGTAGCTAAGAGTCTGCAGATGACAAACGGATGAGTAACATACACGGAACGGAGATCAGTGATAAGCGTAATGGATCAAAAGGTTAACGGGACACAACTATGAGTAATCAGATCTAATCTAAAATGGGAACAAGGGAAGCAGGAACGGAAGCGGAACGGAAGCGGAACGGAAGCATACAATAACTGGAGGTGTAAGCGCGGAACTATTTACTAAAAGGAGACGGAGCGTCAATTGTCGGAGCAGAGACAGATACGTAACATCGGAGGTGTCCAATGGCGATCAGACTTCAGTTTACAACAGACTAGAGGCCTCACAAAGTCTGGCAGTGTTACGTGGTTGTGACAGTACTGGCGAAATGTTGTTCCCAACTGTGCACCTATGGAGGCCCGACTCAACACAGCCGCTCTTTCCGACCCCAACTCTCTCCGACCTCAGGTTACCATCAGTGACTGTGATATACAGTCTTTCCCTGCGTTAGTAGATTCGGGTTCCACCCACTGTTTCATAGATCTGTCTTTTGCCAATATGAACACTCTTTCATGCTACTCGGTATCCCCGATCATTCTCCGTCTATTCAATGGTACCACCACCACCATAATCACCGAAGCAACTGATCTACCTATCCGTTTTCCCTCTGGTGACGTCACCCTGATGACATTTTATGTCACCCCATTGGACTCTGACTGTAAGATCGTTCTCGGACACAACTGGCTCACCCGATACAATCTGTCGATTGACTGGGTACTGAGCAGTATCAAGTTCAGAACATCTACGCAGCAAGTGCCAACCCCAAGCTCACTCCCTGACCCTGTAGCGCCCTCACCAAGCGTGCTGAGGCTCGACGCTACGTCAGTCTCGTCTCCTTCTCCGACCGACTCACCTCAGGCTCCCGGTCTTCGGGCACCACCTATTGCTCTCATCAATGCTGCAGCCTTTCTAAAGGCCTGCCAGCTCGATGGCTCTCAACAGTTCTCTAGGTCGGAGATGAGAGGTAGAGGGTACCGATCCTTCTTTGATATTTTGTTGAGTCCTCAGTAGTCGACGCAGAGTCGGAGAGAGCCGTCCTTCTTCTTGACGAAGAGGACAGGGGCTGCATGGGAGGATGAGGTCGGACGGATGAAACCAAAGCGAAGGTTTTCGTCAATGAATGCCTGAAGGGTTTCGAGCTCGACGGGGGAGAGAGAGTAGAGTCTTCCAGGCGGTAAAGGCGCTCCTTCTTCCAGTTCGATCTTGAGGTCATGTTCCCGATGCGGCACGAGTACCAATGCTTTCGCCTTACTAATGACATCGGCAAAGTCGTGGTATGCCTCGGGGACAGAGGAGAGGTCAGGAGCAGTGTTGATCGACGCAGCGCGAAAGCTACTGTCAGACTTCAGCTGGCCAAGGACCTGACCACACACTAAGACTCTGAGAGGATAGGACATGAGTATCTAGAGCAAAGACCCAAGATGAGCTCAAATGGGGAGCCTCTGGGTGCTGGATTGCACTGTATATAAACTACTATACATGAGGGCTACGCGAAGCTATCCATGAGGCTACATGCAGGTAGAAGGCTATGTAATGACATCACTGTGGAGCTAAGGCTATGCGTAATGATGTCAAGGGTGGCAGCGTGTACAGCACGAGGTACAGGTCTAGACTAGGTAGATAAGATAGAGGCTGTACACTAAGATAAGATAAACACTATCTAATCGCAGATTAGATAAGATAAAAAGTTGGTTCGTAACACATGGCAAGTATCTGGGAGGAAGGGACCATAGGCTGAGGGCTCAGGGGACACAGAGACGACCAGAGAAGACTTCTCAAGCTTGACAATAGACCTAAGATGACAAAAGTATGTCCTTAACACAGGACTGACAAGGAGAATGCGCTGACCAAGAATGAGAGGGACTGAGGGAGCAGGCTGGGAAGATATGTGCCAGGCAGTGCATGGGGACTCTGGGAGAGGCTGTCCTAAGAGCAGGACATAGTGGAGATCTGCAGCAATAGCGGAGAAATGATCCAGAGAAAATATGGACTCCATAGTGAGCAATGAAGCAAATGTCTGGATTGCGAGGGGAATATCTCCATGAGAAATGAATGGATTTGCATCAGAACTTGACAGGCAGATAGACCACGTTCTAGGCTCTCTGGGTATAGTCATGTGCCTGATAGCTTCAGAAACAATGGAGCTATTCAAAATATCGGAATGCCAGCACTGGGCGCTAAAAATCATTTCTTCTCTTTTCTCCTTTGTTTCTCCATCAATTCTTCGGCTTCTTTGACCATTCTGGTATGGGAGTTGGACTGCAGATGTGTGCATTCCTTTCTCATACCACAATTGATGTTATTCCTTCAGTTTCTTCTGCTTCTTGGCTGTTCTTGTGCAAGGGATGACTGCCAGACGTTGGCATTCATCTCTTGCTCCAGGATAGTCTTCTTGTGCAATAGATGGCTACAATGAGGGTCCATCATGCTTATCCTTCACATAAGGATCATTCGATATAGGCATTATCTTCCATGTTCACTGTACCAAACCTGTTTGGTGTGTGACAGCGCCCAACTTTCATCCCTAGGAACCCAACAAAATGAGCAAAATGAGGTATGATAGGTAGCTGGTCCCACCTTGTAAGCTGGTTCACTCTGCAGCAGCAGAGTGAGTGACCACAACGGTATCAAATCTACCTGTGTCCCCTGGCTTTGCCTTGATAGTCTCCTTTCCCTCCTTCCAATCTACATCATTCCCCAACTCATCCATCTGTAGTCTATAGCTGTGCCAGACATCAAAACATTCCAGGACTAGGCCCAGGTCCAAGTACTGTAGCTGTGCATGAGAGATTGCTTGTCCTGGAGGCAAGAGAGAATTGAGGAAGCGCTTGAGATCTCTTGAAAAGTACTGTGCTGAATGAAGGACCTTGATTGAGCAGATGGACTGGGAGCACACTATGGGATGCTTAGCTAGTATTATCCCAACTGTCTGTGTGAGCAGGTCATCGCCCTCTTCCTCTTCTAGTGAGTGGCCAACATACCACCCAAATATCTCTATTTTCTCCAGCCTCTCCAGCCACTTTGTCATCTGCGGGAGCGCATTTCTTGTGTTAGATGCCCTCCAACCCTCCTTGGCTAAATCTATGTGAAGGCGCTCAAATGCCTTGGTGTTGTAGTTGTCAGTAGTACCATACAATTTGATACACTCCACATAGTGGAGCAGGCTGTGAAACTTCAGGATGTTGAAGTGGTCTCTTATTCCAAGGGTAGATATCTTCTTCCACTCATATGTCTTCCTCCATGTATTCCTGGATCTCCTCTACAGTGCGATGTGAGTATCTGCAGTGAGTTCACACTACAAATATTGTACTTACCTTCCACCTCTGGGTCCTGAACCCTATTTGAAGTGTCCTGTGGGATGAAATCAAAGAGCCAGTCATACTTCCCCTGGGCTGACTTCCCTGTCCTGGTTGTGGTGTACCAACTCCTTGCATCAGCAACATGACAATTTGTCTGGACTGACTTACAGTGTCTGGGGTGTCTGGAATCAGATAGTTCAGATGAATAAGTCACATCAGCCAGCCAGACCATTTCAGACAATCAGCACAAGATGGTGTCTGAAATCAGATGGCCAGACAGCCAGACCTTCAGGCTTTCAGACATGTCAACTGATAAGACCTCTAGCTGGACAGGAAATAAGACATATAAGACTGCTCAGTCAAGTAGACCCTCAGGCTTTCAGACATGTCAACTGGTAAGATTGCTAGTTTCCCAGGCCATAATACATTTCAGACATATAAGACCACTCAGTCAGGTGGACCCTCAGGCTTTCAGAAATGTCAGCTGGTAAGATCACTAGTTTCACAGGCCATAATACATTTCAAACATATCAGCTAACAAGACTTCTATCTGGACAGGAAATAAGACATATACAGTGACTCCAAAAACCCTTTCCATAACTAACCCTAATGGCAGTGCGCGAAGCGCACTGCCAGACACATGGAAAATAACACTAGGCTTTGGTGGAGTTGTAAATAGTACATGCTCTTGGCTACAATATTTCCCCCTAAGTCATGTGATTTCGTTCACACAGTCCAGAGATATGGGCATTTTAAAACAACAAGTCCATGGAAAGGGTTTTTTCACTTTTGAATTGGTAACTAGGATCTCATTCAAAACAGTCTATAATTGCTATTGTTTGTTGATACAAACAAAGATACACATCTAACCAATATGTCTGAGCTTAAAAAAGTTCACACACTTCTTTGTTTTCAACCACCATCATGGTCAGATCCCTCTCTCGTACTCAACAAAACACCATTCTCTCTTTGGTTGACTCTGGCAATTCTGGTGAAGCTATTGCCAAGAGAGTTGGTGTCAGCCCCTCTGCTGTATCTAAAACTTGCTCCAAGAAGTGTTCTGCCCTTCCTAAAGCCATTGGAGGGCATTTTTCCAAGCTTTCTCTTGCCAATATTTCCCATGCTCAACATCTTATCACCTCTGGCAAGGCTGAAAATGCAGTTCAAGTCACAAAAGCCCTTTCCAATATCATTGACCAGCCTTCCTCTACCAATACTGTTCATCTTCACTTGCAGAAATCTGGTATAAAGGCTGTAGTCAGGACCAAATGCCCTATTGCTCACTTCGATTTTGCTTATACCCACAAGGACTGGACTATAGACAACTGGAAGAGGGTTGTATGGTCTGATGAAATCAAAATCAATGACCTAGAGTCAGATGGACACAAGTGGGCTTGGAAAAAGGCAGGTGAGGTACTCAATAATAAGCTGGTACAGGGAATTCTGAAGTTTGGAGGTGGTTCCTTGATGATGTGAGGTTGCATGAGTTGAGAGGGTGCTAGCTATACTATCAAGATTGATGGTAGGATGGATGGGGACATTTACCTTCAGATTTTGAAGGATTAGCTTCAACAAACATTGAAGCATTATGGTCTCAATCCATCTGATACTGAAAATTGGTAGAAGAAAGCTTGGAAGGATGCCCTCCAATGGTCTTAGGAAGGGTAGAATGCTTCTTAGAGTGAAGTTTGGATACAGTAGAGGGGCTGACACCAACTTGCTTGGCAATAGCTTCACCGGAATTGCCAGAGTCAAGCAAAGAGAGAATGGTGTTTTGTTGAGTATGAGAGAGGGATCTGACCATGATGGTGGTTGAAAACAAAGAAGTGTGTGAACTTTTTTAAGCTCAGACATATTGGTTAGATGTGTATCTTTGTTTGTATCAACAAACAATAGCAATTATAGACTGTTTTGAATGAGATCCTAGTTACCAATTCAAAAGTGAAAAAACCCTTTCCATGGACTTGCTGTTTTAAAATGCCCATATCTCTAGACTGTGTGAATGAAATCACATGACTTAGGGGGCAATATTATAGCCAAGAGCATGTACTATTTACAACTCCACCAAAGCCTAGTGTCATTTTCCATGTGTCTGGCAGTGCGCTTCGCGCACTGCCGTTGTGTGCCTAAGTGAGGGAAGAGGTCAGAACAACCAACAACCAACACCAAATGACAGCAATATGCGAGTGGTGGTCTTCCTTTGCATTTCTGGTATTTAATCTCCTCAGGGGGATGTGCTGCACACCTTCAGGCAGGATGCAGGAGGGAAGGGAAGGGCTTCTGATGGGGATGGAATGCGACTTGTGATGGTATTGACTCCTCTTCAGCCTACCACAGTGGTTAGGAAGAGTCCTGCAATAGAAGAGTGATGATAGATTGATGATAGGGGTGTAATAGCAGTGATGGAGCAGAGGGGAAGCAAGGGGACAGGGTTCCTGCTTCAGAAATGCGATGAACAGTGATGGGATGGAGTGGACAGAGATGCTAGACTGTGCTTGAGCCTAGAGAAATGATCAGATACAAGATATATCTGATAAACAGCAATATAGGAGCTTTAGGCCAGCACTGAGTGACCTACAAGTCCAAAGACAGAGATAAAGCTTATAGACAGTGAGGGAGAGTGAATGTGGCCGCTTTATTGAGGGGGAAGCAGACACTTCCTTGCAGCCTTTGGCTGCTGGTTTATATACAGGAGAGGCTGTGGCCCTGTAAGCACAAATGACTAAGTGCTTGGTAAGAGATTGGTAAGAAATTGGTAAGCAATTGATAAGCAGTGTAATAAGGCTGAGTCATCGATGGGGAGAGCCTGAACAAGCTGCTGAGCCAAGGGAAAGAGCAAAAACATAGGTAAAAGGGGGTGCATAATCAAGAATATGGAAAGATCATTGCATGGGGCCCAAAAGAGAGGGGGGGAAAGCATGGGATGAGTAGATTGAAGCTAAATGAGCATATGCGATGACATAATGCATATGAATCATAGGGGCATGAGTCATGAATTGATAAGCAGCATGATAAGCATGATTTGAAGGATGATTGGTAAGTGATTGGTAAGGGGAGTAATGGGGATTAGTAATGCCAAGAGGGGATGAATAATGCACAGCAGAGTGAGTCAGAGTGAGCCAGAGTGACTCTGTGTGACTCAGACAGAAGGGAAGCACAACCTGTGATTGATTGAACTTTAGATCTGGAGATGAGCTTCTGAAGCAGTGCCACTGATGGGAGTGGCTGGGGGATAATAAGAGAATTGATCCGACCAAAAAAGCAGTGTCAGGGGGCCTGGAATGACAAGTAGAGTCACAGCTGGTCACAGAGTGTCACAAATCCCTTAGATTGAGCTTCTATAGAGCAAAAATGCGAAATTTGGTGCTCCTGAAGTGCAGTCTTCCCTTGAGCAGTAAGGGGAAGGTTCTGTACTCTATTAGGGCTCCTAAGAAGGGTTCTAGAGCACTGTTTAATTTGTGTTTGTTGCAGGATAGCAGGGAAGTGAAACGTGAATAGTGGATTTGATGTGTCCAGGGAAGCAAGATGAATGATAGATGGAGATGGATGTGACAGGACTCTGGGATGAAAGGACCATATGCAGAGGACTCAGGAGACACAGAGACGACCAGGTATGAATTTTCAAGTCTAACGATAGACTTGAGATGACCAAAGTATGTGCACGACACAGGACTGACGAGGAGAATGCGCTGACCGAGAACAAGAGGGACTGAGGGAGCAGGCTGGGAAGATGTGTACCAGACAGTACACAGGAGCTCAGGGAGAGGCTGTCCCAAGAGCAGGACATAATTGAGGTCTGCTGCAATAGCGGAGAAACGTTCCAGAGAAAATGCGGACTCCATAGTGAGTGATGAAGCAGGTGTCTGGATTGCGGGTGGAATATCTCCATGGAAAATAAACAGATTTACGTCAGAACTTGACAGCCAGATAGACCACAGTCTAGGCTCCATGATGGTATAGTCACATGATTGATAGCTTCAAAAATGGCGGAGCTATTCAAAATATCGGAATGCCGACACTGGGTGTCTAAATTTGACATTTGGGCGCTAAAAATGATTCTTCCTTTTCTTCTTCATTTCTCTATTGTTTCTTCTGCTTCTTTGGTTGTTCTGGTATGGGAGTTGGACTGCAGTAGGTAGCATTCCTCCCTCATACTGAAATGATCATCAATCCTCGGATTCTTCTGCTTCTTGGTGGTTCTTGTGTGATAGATGACTACAACGAGCTTGTATTCATTCTTTGCATAAGGATAGTCTTGACTTTGCGTGATATGGATAGCAAGGGCTGTCTGTATCCCTCAAGTTGGGACAATCTTTCAACAGATCTTGGGTGTGTTCTTCGCATTAATTTCATCAGCTAACTTTCTCCATGTCCACAGTACCAAACACGTTTGGTGCGTGACACCGTTAGGGTTAGTTATGGAAAGGGTTTTTGGAGTCACTGTAAGACCATCAGTTAGCCAGACACTCAGTCAATAATTCTTTTAAAACCACTCAGTCGAGTAGACTTTCAGATCATCAGACATATCAGTCAATAAGGCTATTAGCTACACAGGAAATAAGACATACAAGACCAGCAGCTAACCAGGTGAAGTTCAGCTCAGCAAATTCTCAGATCCCAAGACCTTTAGAAAGGTCAGACTGCCAGTTTGTCAGAAAATCATGTATGCAGAAGCCTCAGACACTCAGACACTCAGAATATCAGAATATCAGAGGTTTTAGCTCAGTATATTGTCAGGCCCCCAGATCTTCAGACCAGGTCAGACTACCACCTTTTCAGAAGATTATGTGTGCAGAAATTTCACCACCCAGACACTCAGACACTGAGTATATCAGAATTTCAGATATTTCAGCTTACCATATCCTCAGATTGTCAGGAAATCAGTAAGCTCAGATACTTGGCTACTCAGTAAATCAGAACATTAGAGGTTTCAGCTTGGCATATGTGCAATAGATGAGATTATCAGCCAATCAAATATTTATATTAGACAGACTTATAATGGGTAGCAAAATCAATTACACTAGTACATTGAATGTAATTATTATTATATCACTACTATCAAATTAATACATTGCTACTATTGAATTAATATTAGCTGGCAAGCCTCATCAGTAATAGGGAGTGGTTGTGTTGTGAATGAGAATGATGCTGGTGGTGGCCACATCGGTGATGCTGGGGGGTTGGTTGTGTCATTGTTGTTGCTGGTGGTGGTCACGTCATTGACGCAGGTTGGGGGTAGTTGTGTTGTTGTCGACAGTGATAGGGTGGTGGTAGTGGCCATGTCATCGTCATCGACAGTGGTGGGGTGGTGGTGGTAGCCATGGCATTGAGGCAGGTGGGGGTGGAGTGGTCGCATTGTTGTCAATATTGGTGGGGTGTTGTCACTGGTGTTGGCCCCCACTCTGTTTATGGGGGAGTGTTGGAGATAAACAGACTGTTATGGTTTGTTTATATACTTACATAAGCTTTCATCGCACTATACAGTAGAGTCTATTACCATAGTTCCCTCAGTAGCTTGCCAGACTACTGAGGGTGAGTACCATCTACTAACCACCACACATACTTACTGATACCTTGTAGTTACCCTACAGGTATATACTAATATAAAGTAGCTTGCCAGACTACTGAGGTTACCCTACAGATCTCCTTCTCCTCTTCTTCTACAGGCTAGACCTTCCCTGTGCAGACCACCACCTTTCTATAGGTACATGCTCACTAGCATTGCCATCAAGGGTTGTCGCCGATCCAGTCGTGGTTGCTGTGGGACCAACACCACAAAGAACAGCTGTTGGTGGTGGGCATGCTGTCACTGTGGCAGCTGTATTAGTAGCAGCCTTTTTCTGTCGCTTTGGTGCCACTGCTGCCTTTTGAGGTGCCTTCCGTTTTTGTTTCATGGTTGGCACAGATGTCACCGATCCAGGTTCACCAGCCTGCTGCAGTGGCGCTAACTCATCCAAGCCAGTGAGGGGGGTTGGTGGGATGGTGGGAGTCCTGCTCAAAAGTAGAGATGCATTCGGAACTTGGTAAATCGAAAGTGAGGTTACATGATATGATTCGGGGAGGATCATTGCTTGAGGAGCTTGAAATGGGCTATAAAAACCAGTGGCAGGATCACTGGCAGGGAAAGGACTCGGAGCAGGCATTACGGGCACATATGACCCATGGGGTGCACTGCTAGTATTTGTTGCACTGTGTGGCAGATGTGCATACTGCGTGTAGTACACCGGGCTGCCTTGAGCAGCAGTAGGTGCATGAGTAGAAAGATTCCAGTGATTCATTGAACTCACCGTTGTCTTTCGCACTTTCACAGTTTTTATATGCAAGCCCTCGCCTACGATGAGGTGACAAAATGTGCCGCCTCCGGTCAGAAAACTTGTGCACACATGAATGCAGTACTCCAACCAAGAGCGATGGCAATGCAGAACTAATCGAGCAGCAAAGTGCAACTTGTTGTCAGTCATAGTTACATGAATTGTACAACATACACTTGTTACAATACGTTGGAGCACTCTCCTCGGTGGTTGAGTGTTGAGTGCCCAGTGGCACCGTGCATATCCAATCTACAATCTGATCTATCTATGTACCTCGGCAGCAATATCACAGTGGCGATAACTTAGCTCGTTTCGGTTCGCACACCCTAGCTCATTCGAGTCCATCGTACCGAACTCTAACGAACCTCTGCATTTCCGAACCGAATCCGAGCTTACTTCGAGTTGAGTTCGGTTCGACGGCAACACTAGCTGTAATCCATACGTCTGTTCGACGACTGTATGCGCCGTGTCCCTGATCGCTTTCAGCAGGGGAACATGCCCACCTCGCAAGTCGCGCATCGATCGGATAGACGGGTCCTGCACGATCGCAAGCAGGTACAGCGCGCTCAGCGGTTAGTTAATTATCAGTCGTACGTCTTATTGTAAGTCAATTCAATTATCGTGCATGTGTATATGCGAGCCTTGACGAAAATTACTTCGAAGACCATTTCCACGTACATATTGTGCATGCATCTCAGAGCGGTATACTGGGCATGACTGTGGGACAGGCTCATTTAAGCCATTCGAACTTACATAGACAGAAAGACAGACCAGCCTACAGTGCTACAGAGATGCTTCATGTTGAGCCCAGTGGTCATAATCCCACTACGCCATAGTCGTAGGAGAGGGTGGAGAACGACAGGGCGAGGGCGGGGTATGCGGAGTGCGCGAGGAGAGTAAGGAGTGTGGTGGTGGTGATCAGGGAGTACATGGTTAGCGGGCGATGCGCCGATGTTGTTATTAGGTTTGTCGTATGGGCCCCGTTTTATACGCTGGAAAGGTCAGTTATTACGCACCATCTCTTCTTGTCCAAAGATAAAGTGTTGCATGGACTGTATTTCGACTCTCGAGAGCACATGATGTTTTGGCGAATCTAGTTTGTTTACTATTTCGAGGGACTTTGAACATGAATGCCCTGAGCCGCTGCCCGTGGGGTATGGTTGGAAAGAGCCAAGTTGCGAATAGTTCCGTGGGTATATGTCGCCGACGCCACGAAATCGTGAACTCCCATCCGCTGTGCAACACCGCCTCCTCAGCAAACCCATTTCTTCGAGGCTTGAACTTCCCGATATGAGTTTGGGATCAGCGAGTACACGTGTGGGGAGCCCAGACGACCTGCACGTGTATTAGTCGAAGCACTCATCGGAGAAGATTACATCCGAGGGGAATCCAGCACTTGCCATCTACGCTCTCTTGTCTCCCTGCACAAGTCGTATCCGACCAATCGTACACCAGAGCACCCTTGGTCGACTCGCGTGGCCCCATCTTCCAGGTATTTCCGCTTCCCTGAGCAGTCGATCATCATCATCATCAGTTGTGCACAGTCTCGCGTTGCCCCAGCCTCGTCATGTCAGCCTCACGGCCTCTCGACGGTTTAATGTCCGATTCTTGCACTCATGCCATGTCTGCCACCAGTTTCACTAGTCCCAGTCCTCAGCCCCGCTCCTTGACTCCACCCGTATCCATGCCAGCGCCGCCCTCTACGCCGACTCCATCGACACCTCGCCGCTCCAGCATGCACGCCCTCGTATCATGGCTTCGCTCACCAACGACCTTCATTGGCCTGCGCCCTCCACTCATTACCAGCATCGCCCGGCGTTCTCTGAAACGTCCTCGCCCGTCTTCTGCGCACGCTGCTGGCTCTCTCCCCGCTATCGTCCTCCAGACCTATTCTGCCTCCACGGAGGGCATCATACTCACCGCCCTCCCCACTGCACCGTTCTGCTGCCACGAAGACCTCCTCACTATGCCCCGCGAACGGCTCGAGGGCGTCGTGCGCACGCTTAACGAGAAGCTGCCCCGCCGCATGCGGATCGCCGGGTTGGATGACGACCCGATGGGCTGGACGAGCAGCGACGATGATGACGACGCTGACGACGACGATGGGGAAGGCGACGTCGGCGCTGCGATTGCGAGGATGTCGGATGCGGAGATGAGGAAGTGGGTCGAGGAGTTGGTCGGGATTAGACGAGTGGACCCGGGGAATCTGAGTCTTTCTGCGCTTGACCTGGGCACCCGCACCCTCGTTGGGATGGATGTGTCTCCACCCACACTGGCCTCGTCCCCAGCGCCGTCACCACGCACCCGCAACATCGTGTGGCCCATAGAGGACATGGTCTCGTCAGACATGGACACGGACACGGACGGCAATGACGATGCCATAGACGGGGTCGGCCTTGGAGTCGACGCTGGGTTGCACAGCAGAGCAGACGACCTCAGCGAAGACGCCGCCAACTTACTCGCACCCTCCAATGCCTTCACCATGTGCTCGAGAACGTATTCTCATCCACGTGGGCGCGGAAATTTAGCTATGCCGCTTGCAGCCCTGAAGGAAGAAAACGAGCCGGAGGAGGAGCATGTCGGGGGCGAGGCCGTCTGCAGCAACGTGGATGAAGACGGAGGTAGAGACGAAGGCGAAGCAGGGGAGGCTGTCCATGTGGCCAAGCGTCGTCGTGTCTTATTCAGCGAAGACGAGCATGTGTCCGCCGCTTCTCGCCGTGTCCCAACGGCCCAAGGCTCCCGCCTTCTCGAAGACCTCGATGTCTCTGCATCTCCAATATTCGATTGGGACGCCGACGATGACGACTTGCGTGGTCGATCCTCCACCAAGCCGGCGATCGGTGCTAGCCCCAACAAGCAGAAGCGCCCCGCGAACAAATTGCGGCGTCGACCGCGGAGCGCCCGTGTGCCAGAGCGTGAACGCGTGGACAGTCAGCCCGCATCGGTACACAGTGCTACGAGGCCAGTCTCGTTCCCTCCGTGCCACTTTAGCATATGCAGCTCTCGTTCCCGCTCTAGCTCGTACGAGGCTCCGCTGCCACATAGCCCCAGCCCAACCACGATTCCCATCCCCGCAAGCACAAGCGACACCACTAGCGAGCGCTCTTGCAAACCCGTCGAGCCTCGTATTCTGCGCTCGCCATCCGCCCATGCCGACACGCATACCCAACACACGTCTCCATCTGTAGACCCCGATCACGCGTCGTCTACTATGGCAAGGTCCCAGTCTGAGCGGGTGCCACGTCCAACGGATATAAATGCTACGCTTGTTCCCTCCCAGCCCCAATCACCAACGCCATCGCGGTCCAGTTCCCGAACACGCTCCAGCTGGCCCCGCTTCGGCAGGACACGAACGCGGGAAAGTGAAGAATGCTCTCTGACTGCGGGTACCCCTCCAAGCATTACAGATGGTCCTTTGCCATCGGGCGATGTCGATGTGTCCTCCCGGACGTCCTTGTCCTCTTTCGTAGCGGTCCCAGCCCAGAGCCAGAGCCAGTGCCAGGATCAGATGCGCGCTGCCAGCAGTGGCAGGGACGACACACGTCACGGTGCGCTGTCCAGCCCTACCTCGGCCCCTACTACATGCGCCAGTATCGCCCCGTCCACCCTCACGTCTCCGTTTTCATTTTTGTCGTCTACGCCGCGATCGAGGGCGCGTTCGGTGAGCAGCAGTGTTGTGTCTCGTTCGCGTTTCGAGAACGAGCACGAGCACCAGCAAGCACGCGAGAACGAACAGGCTGCGTCTTCGAGGGACAGCGGGTTGGGAAATGTGGATCTGGGTGAGGGTATCGTTGAGGGGATATGGACGGCGCTGGGAAAGATGGAGGTAGATGTGGCATCATCGTCGGTGGAGTGCCAATAGATCAGGGTGTGGGTTGTATTTATGTTTTTCTCTCTCGCTTTTTCTTCGTTCGTTTGTTTCATTCGTTTCAGCGATTGGGACGGTCATGGATAGATCATAATTTGTAGCTTTGTTGGCCATTGTATCTGGGTTTATGTATAGGCGACCAGGAGCGCATTTTAGTGTACTTTCCCCCCTAGTATTCTCTCGACATGTATCAGTTACGATTCTGTTTTTTTACGAGTATCAGGACCTGTATTTTCCCTAGCACTTTGCAAGTGGTGAACACTCGTACTCAGTACTCTACCTCCAATGGTACAAACCAAGCGTGGCGGGTTACATTATCCTGAGACGCGGCCGTATCATTTGACCACCCCAAAAGTCGAAAGGATGGTCGCCACCCGCTGATCCGCACAAGAAACCCAGGTTCATATCGGGGACTGGTGCCCGTTTTACGTCCACCCTCGAAGCGACAGTTTTGCTGAAGAGGCGGTGATGAAACTCTACCGGGCAATGGGCCCACCGAGTTGTACATCGTGTTGCCCTTTGACCAACCGCCGTGTGCACCACCGTCGAGCAATACTCTATGCACGGTGTTTCCCAGCCGCGATTTTATTTACACACCCGCGAAGGGACATTCTATCCCGCCAAGTGTCCGACAAAACCCATCGAGTTCTCACAACGAACCGTGCGTTTTCATCTCAATTTTCATCCTCGAGTAGTAATGACCGTATGTTTCGTAAGGCCATTCCCGCAGTTGCTCGGGCATCCCTTCCCGATCAGTGAAAGGCCGTGAAAGAAGGTCCTCGCGTAGGATAACCTATTCCTGGGACTCTGGGGCGCGTCCCACACGAGCTGACCCCTGGCAGGACAGTATATAAAGCGGTTCGAAACCACCCAGATCGCCAGCCCCAACCAGACTCTAGACATGTTCCTTAGCTCTCTCTCCACCAAGTTCGCCGCCTCTGCCCTCCTCATCGCCCTCTCCCCACTCCTTGTGCTCCCCACACACGCCCAGACCTCATCCTCTCTCTCCTACGACCCCGTCTACGGCACAGACACGACACCCCTCAGTAGTCTTGCCTGCTCGAACGGGGCGAACGGACTAGGCACAAAATACCCCACGCTCGGCTCGCTGAAGAACTTTCCTAATGTCGGCGCGGCACCTACCGTGTCGCAGTGGGGCGACCCCAATTGCGGGAAATGCTACACGGTCACATATGCGCCGACTGGCGTCAGTGTCAGCATCGTCGCTGTGGATGTGGGGCGGGGCGGGTTTGTGGTGTCTCAGCAGGCGATGGATACGTTGACGGACAACCAGGCTTTGTTCTACGGGAGGGTCAATGTCACGTATGTAGAGGCGGATCTGAGCGCGTGTCAGTTGCCATGAGGTGTAGGTGAGTGGGTGGCGGAATTGACATCGATGTGTCAATATTGTGTATGCTGACATTTGATGCAGAAGGGTCGATGGCCTTCGATTTTTAGAACATGAACGTTTGAACAATATGGATGTTGTACGCATTAGAATGTTTCACTACGGACATTTGACAGTTGCCGTTACTCTGTTCAAATCGATATGGATGTACCTTGCGATTTGTATTGTGATCTTTTCATATCAAGGCTTCTATGAACGACATCGCTAGTGTTGCCAGGGAACTTCTAAGACATAACGAACGAAACCCTCATTTGCGCGGTATCATGTGTGTGGGTATGTACCCCTTCTATTCCAGCTTCGCCTGTGCAGTGACCATGGGCTCGTACAGCCCATGCTGAGATCCTAGCCCGTACGTGAACGTGAGCAAAGACATGATATCAGAAGAAACAGTGAGCTAGACAACGTATCAGTATATCAGGGACCACACATGAACGCAGACTGCGCACCATCGAGATAATATCGTCTAGTAAATGAGCCTGTCCCACAGTCATGCCCAATATACCGCTCTGGGAAGCATGCACGATATGTACGTGGAAATGGTCTTCGAAGTCATTTCGTCAAGCCTCGCATATACACATGCACGATAATCGAGTTGACCTACAGTAGGACGGCTGGTAATGCACGTACAGTCGCACATTCCCCTTCGTTAATCCATACGTCTGTTCGACGACTGTATGCGCCACGTCCCTGATCGCCTTCAGCAGGGGAACATGTCCACCCCGCAAGTCGCGCATCGACCGGATAGACGGGTCCCGCACGATCGCGAGCAGGTACAGCGCGCTCAGTGGTGCATTGGAAGCGTCCCATTTCATATCGGGAAGGATGAGAAACGAGGGGGATGTATGCAGAATTGTCTCGGATGACGTGCCATCTAGAATATCTCGGACCCTACATATGCGTGATGTGGGTAAAGACTGAATATTTAGCGCAGGCATCGAGCATCGAGAACGCACCACTGCGTTCGCGAGGGCGGGAAAGCCTCTATATACGGTTTAACCACCGTCTCGTACAATTCTGGCGTCTCGTGTACCATGAGGGTGTCCTGGCGGGAGTACTGGTACCATCATAGCATGTCAAATTAATCAGCTGCAGGTGTCGCAGGACCGGGAACTGAAGTACAGACCTTGCGCACATGCACGTCTGTCGCGGGGAATATCACGCTGATCTTGAGATCTGGAAAATCTGCACGACGGCTTATCCAGGCGTTCCTCCACGAGTACTATGCGATCAGCATATCACGAAACGAGGTGAACAATTCAGCCAAGGAGTGAGTGAGTGTATTAGGGACAGGTTTTACTGACTATATCAGAGGCTCCAAGGACCTTGGTGTCTTCAAGCCCAGATGCGAGTTCGGGCGGGAACGTTGAAGGGAACGGGGTGCGTTCGAGTCGAAGGATCGCTGGGAGACGGGATGGGTTGGTGGGAGCTGCCGACGGTGGCTCGGGCGGCGCTGGGAGCGTCCCGAGGACATTCATCGTGCGGAAATATGGATCTACACTGGCGGGGTTGAGCGTTATGGTACATGCAGCGACTAAGGAATGAGAAATTTAGCACGGGATCGTACTTTCATCGAGAATACGTTCGAATTGAAAGTGTTCGAGATCAACAGACATCGTAGTGGGTTAGGGATAAGACTTCAGAGTATTACATAATCGCAGGTTGCGCTGACAAGGGCTCTCATTCTCGTCGGACGTCAAGATGAGATCTGTTGACGACTGACGAGAATGAGCGCCTTCGATGCATCTACACTGCTGCTCAAGGATTTCTCCCTGAACCCTACAACACCATGAACTCATTTCTCAAGTACCACACCTTTGTTCTCGGTCTCAAACCTGCTCATTTCATTATTCTTTAATGTGATCACACCCCACGGAATAGTCCTCCTTTCTGATACAGATTCCAAGGTGTGTCGAATGCCTGCGGGGAGACGGTAAGTTGATGGCAGCATGAGGTACGCAGTGCATAAATACGAGCTCACAGCTACAGAACCAGCGTCCATCACGAGGACGCGGTCATATGAGATGATGGTACGTAGTAGACGATCTGAAGTTCCGCATCAACACCTGGTGGACAAACGAACCTCCAAGGTTACACGCACGAGGAATGCATAGAAGGGTGCGGTTTCTGAACTCGGTTTTGATGGTATGCTGAATCTTGTTGTCAGTCTCCAGATCGACAGATGCGCTAATAGGTGGTCATCATTGTACAGTGAAATATCCAACTTGATCGACGAAGTGGCAAAGAACTCACGTAGCTTCATCGAGAACGACAACTTTATAATCCTTCACCGGCGTGCGCACGTCCCAGGCTGAGCAATGAGCGTTCCCCAACACTGAGATTGGCGCCCTCTCGATCACGCTGTCCAGTGTATGCTGGTTCACACCGCCTACCATTTTGTTGAACGGGTCAAGGTTCGACCGAATCGTTCCTGTAAGTGCCAATTTGGCCGAGAGCCTATTTAAATGCATTGACAAGGTACGTACCACTGAAGAGAAAAGGCTGTAATGCAATGATCAGTCTAGGTCGATTCTGTATAGCGTGAACGTACACCTTGAGGTATAGTGGATATCTTAGTGTCAACGTCCTCGAGGCCGATTGTTGATATATCATTGCTGAGGGAAAGGAGTAGCTCAGTCAAAGTACGACGAGAGTATCTCAGCTTACCCATCAAGGAGAATGGATCCGCCAGACAACGTACAATGTCAACATCAACGACGATTTTCCAGCACCCGTTCTGCGCGCCCGTCAGCACTCTTGTCATCATCCCACGACTTAGTGAACACCCGAAAAAGCGGACAGCGTGCATTAGCGAGCAGCCATGAGTGGAAGTGAGATCGAGGAAGCCGACCACATGGAAGGGGAAGGAAGAAAGAAGTGATGGTGAGGTCACCTTTACGACAAAGCAATCTCCACCGAGGGCCATGATACGATGTGCGAGAATGGGTGGTACTCGAGCATCCTATGACAGACGGAAAATAAGCCCAAAAATCGATGGGTGAAAAGGAACGCACTTGATAAACTTCTTGACGAAATCGCCCGTCGATGGCATGTTATCATCGCTGTCCTTTTGACGTGGTTGTGGGGGTGGTGGCTGAGAGGATTGCAGTTGCTCGGCTTTGAGTTGTCTCGTCTCCATGGTACTGGATGCATTTTGGTGATGTGGGTGTTGTTGGTGGTGTGGGCTGTATGAGGGGAGCGTGTCGTCGCGGGAGATGGATGCCCAGGGGATGGAAGTGGAGGAGGAGAGGGCAGTGGAGGCGTGGAGACGGATGCCGGTGGGTGGGATAAGGAGACATGCGGGACGAGCTTCCTACAATGAAGTCTAACTTGTGTCGAGCTGCCCAATCCGCAAACCTCTCTTGCATGGTGAGTGCTCCTCGTGCCCGCGACGTTCAATATCCGCACCGTCCCTGAGGGATACAGTATAAAGGAGGTTAATTTATATGTGAACGATTTCGACAGAGTACCACGCACCAGTGCGAGTGCTTTGAAGTCAAGCAAGCGGTGTTCTGCGAGGACGTTCATCATAGGAAATACAACAATGATGGTGCTCAGCTCCTTCAGTTGCAGTGGTAGCGAACAAAAGTACGGCCATCGGCCATTCAAAATATGGATGTGGGATAGTAATGGTGGTATCCATCATGGTACCTTCGACGGTGCCACTGATTGCTGCACCTTTCTCACCAATCGGGTCACTGAATCTAAGCTAGGAGGGAATGAGTTACTTGGCTTGTCTTAGGAGAGGGCAAGTGCTGTCGAGAAATCCATTCAGCCATCATGACGGCACCTAGTTTCACTGATCTGAGTAGAATCGGAATGCACCGTGTTGCGCCTCGTTGAGTCAATGAGGCTGCCCGATAAGCGCCCTGATAGCGTCCTTGTCTTGCGACGCTTTCAATCCAACCACCACACACCCACCTCCGCTCGACACACAACTTTTCCTGACAACCATGGTTCCTAGAGTCATCAACAAAGTCTTGGCTTCTCTGCCATTCAAGAATGCGGGGAAGCATGGCGCAAACCCCAGAGCAAGTGCGTATATATGATTCATTGGATAGCGTACATTAGCAGTGTGGTCACCGACTCCTCTCTACAGGTGCTGACGATGTGCATCACATAGATCCTATGGACGTCAGAAACCCTAAGCATCATGACGCGGGCTCCAGCGCAGGTGGGTGCTTATGTCCAATATCGTGAACCGAATAACATACATTAACAATTGGATGATGATCGGCTTGTTTCTCCAGGTGCTAACGATACACTTCGAATGGACCCTGCGGACGTCAGCAAGACTGAGCAGCCAATTTCCAGTGCAGGTGAGTCCTTGTGTCCGATATCATGGTCCGGACGGCGTACATTACCAAGTTGGCGACTAACTCCTCTCACAGGTGCTGATGATGTGCTTCACATGGATTCTGCAGACGTCAGAAACACTGAGCAGCGTAACCTGGGATCCAGCGCAGGTGAGTGCTTATGGCCAATGTCATGGACATTAACGGCATGGTGACCAACCACTCTAGGTGCTGATGATATGCTTCGCATGGATCCTAAGACCATCAGAAAGCACTTCGACCGTATTGGTCGCTTTAGAGTCCTCGTCATCGGCAGATCCAATGCTGGTAAAACCACTCTCTTACAGCGCGTTTGCAATACTACAGAGCTCCCCGAAGTCTTCAATGCCAAAGGTGAAAAGGTAGGATGTCTCGCTGCACAATATTGGAAGGTAATTGATGAATATTCTCAGCTTGATCCTACGGTTGTGCAGGGATCTCTGGAGGTGCATTTCACGACTCTGGGACATGACATTAACAAACTAATAATGCCCAGAGGGGATATCATGACATTGAGAATGAGTTGATTTTTCGGAGCAATCCAGGCTTTGTCTTTCATGACTCACGAGGATTCGAGTCAGGCTCTGTGAGCGAATTAGAGATGATGAAGAAATTCATCGCAGACAGAGCTATGAAAAAGCAGTTAGCAGAGCGGATCCACGCTGTCTGGTGAGACTATGTTACCAAATCTGATCAAGTAGCTAAAATTTAGAATCTAGGTTTTGTATTCCAATGGATGAGTCTCACAGGGCAATTTTGACTGCAGAAGAACAATTCTTCAAAGAGTGCAATACTGAACATGGTGAGAATCTCCATTATGGTTTGTAATACATGGTCTGAATAATTATTGTATAGTCCCAGTGATTGTGTTGTTGACAAAAGCTGATGCAATGGAGGGGATGGCAATTGGGAGGCTTAGAGATGAAGGTATACAAATGAAAGATGCAATGGAAATGGCTGGGGACTTGGGAAAACAAATTCTGAGTGAGGTTAGCACAAAAATCAAAATCCAATTGAATGGGTGCAAGTACCCACCAAAGGACTATCTGTCACTGCATGGTAAGATATATCATCTGGACCTTTCCTGTGAGTATGCTAATGGTGCTGTTTTATGGAGGTATGAACAGAGAAGGTGCAGATTGTGATTCACTTATAAGATGTACCACAAGTGCACTTGATGGGGTTGAACTACAGAAGCTAGTGATATCAGCACAACAAATCAATTTTGATCTGAATATTGAATTTGCTATTAGGTGAGTGAATTATGTGACAAACTGGAAGATAGATGATATTTTAATGGTTTGCAGAAGGATCATAAACATGGCAAAGGGAGAAACCTTTCACAAGGATTTTCTGGAATATGAAATACTTGCATGGATGCCAATGTTTCCAGTAAGAGGGTTATACTAGGTTTGGACATTGATATAAGATAATTCACAACTCTGGTCCTGTTGGCTTGACAGGAAGTGAGTGATTTCATGGCAGGTGCAGCTGGGTCTGTTCTCACTGCCTTCACTGCTACTCTGGTCCTGTTGGCTTGACAGCAAGTGAGTGATTTCATGGCAGGTCCAACTAGGTGTCTTCTCACTGTCTTCACCCCCACTCTGGTCCTGTTGCCTTGACAGGCTGTGAGTGATTTCATGGCAGGTCCAGCTGGGTCTGTTCTCACTGCCTTCACTGTCACTCTGGTCCTGTTGGCTTGACAGTTGGTGAGTGATTTCATGGCAGGTGCAGCTGGGTCTGTTCTCACTGTCTTCACTGCCACTCTGGTCCTGTTGGCTTGACAGTTGGTGAGTGATTTCATGGCAGGTGCAGCTGGGTCTGTCCTCACTGCCTTCACTGCCACTCTGGTCCTGTTGGCTTGACAGTTGGTGAGTGATTTCATGGCAGGTGCAGCTGGGTCTGTTCTCACTGCCTTCACTGCCACTCTGGTCCTGTTGGCTTGACAGCGAGTGAGTGATTTCATGGCAGGTGCAGCTGGGTCTGTTCTCACTGCCTTCACTGCCACTCTGGTCCTGTTGGCTTGACAGCAAGTGAGTGATTTCATGGCAGGTGCAGCTGGGTCTGTTCTCACTGCCTTCACTGCCACTCTGGTCCTGTTGGCTTGACAGTGGGTGAGTGATTTCATGGCAGGTGCAGCTGGGTCTGTTCTCACTGCCTTCACTGCCACTCTGGTCCTGTTGGCTTGACAGTTGGTGAGTGATTTCATGGCAGGTGCAGCTGGGTCTGTTCTCACTGCCTTCACTGCCACTCTGGTCCTGTTGGCTTGACAGTTGGTGAGTGATTTCATGGCAGGTGCAGCTGGGTCTGTTCTCACTGCCTTCACTGCCACTCTGGTCCTGTTGGCTTGACAGTTGGTGAGTGATTTCATGGCAGGTGCAGCTGGGTCTGTTCTCACTGCCTTCACTGCCACTCTGGTCCTGTTGGCTTGACAGTGGGTGAGTGATTTCATGGCAGGTGCAGCTGGGTCTGTTCTCACTGTCTTCACTGCCACTCTGGTCCTGTTGGCTTGACAGCAAGTGAGTGATTTCATGGCAGGTGCAGCTGGGTCTGTTCTCACTGCCTTCACTGCCACTCTGGTCCTGTTGGCTTGACAGTTGGTGAGTGATTTCATGGCAGGTGCAGCTGGGTCTGTTCTCACTGCCTTCACTGCCACTCTGGTCCTGTTGGCTTGACAGCGAGTGAGTGATTTCATGGCAGGTGCAGCTGGGTCTGTTCTCACTGCCTTCACTGCCACTCTGGTCCTGTTGGCTTGACAGTTGGTGAGTGATTTCATGGCAGGTGCAGCTGGGTCTGTTCTCACTGCCTTCACTGCCACTCTGGTCCTGTTGGCTTGACAGCGAGTGAGTGATTTCATGGCAGGTGCAGCTGGGTCTGTTCTCACTGCCTTCACTGCCACTCTGGTCCTGTTGGCTTGACAGCGAGTGAGTGATTTCATGGCAGGTGCAGCTGGGTCTGTTCTCACTGCCTTCACTGCCACTCTGGTCCTGTTGGCTTGACAGCAAGTGAGTGATTTCATGGCAGGTGCAGCTGGGTCTGTTCTCACTGCCTTCACTGCCACTCTGGTCCTGTTGGCTTGACAGCAAGTGAGTGATTTCATGGCAGGTGTAGCTGGGTCTGTTCTCACATTATAATTTTTCAATTTCTTATAGCAAGTAAGTTAACAACACATCATCTCACAATCTAATGTAACAGTCATTAGGATGTTGGTCATATCATATATTTTCTGCCAAAATGTTGCCTGATTTCTCATTTTCAATCCATTAGCAGGTTAGTTTTATTTTCTATATTCCATCATTTTCCTCACCTTGACAATTAGGCATTAGTGTGTTATCAATATTTACCTTTTCTATATATCTTAAATTTTGTAGATGGTATGATGAATTTCTATTTATATCTAAAAGTGATATATCTAATCAAATCCTAGCAAATGCTTGATATTAACACATCTTTCAAAGTTCCTTTGATGTTTCCTGGATCTATTGTCTCTTCTATGCATAAGTGCATCATTCATGGTGTTGGTGAGCAAATTATATTGCCCTTCTAGTATTTACCATAATGGTCAAAGGATGTCTCATTGTTTATGAGTACTCCTACTTCCATTTACAGGCCAAGGGAAATCCCCAAGATGTTATTGCATTTGCTGTCAAGAAGTATGAAGACTCTGGAACACAAGCCAATGTTTTCCATAGCCTTCAGCAGGTGCTTCAGCAGCACGATTGTGCTTCTGTTACATTGCAAAAACTCATATTTGATATTATTCTGAGGAACCGCATGTGTCAGTTTCTGATCTTCAATAATATTTGATCTAACATTTTTTATAGCCAATAGGTTCAAATGATGAACCATTGTTTATTGTTTTTGTTGTCAATAGTCATTCTATACATTTTTGCAAACCCCCTTAGGGTTAGGGAGTGCTAAGGTAGAGTTTTGTACCCCAATATGACACAAATCATGGCTTAGGATGATTTGCACAGTACATATGTACTATGATATTTGATTTGCATGACATATTTGTTCCATATTTTCATGCAAATTGACTGGGTCCATTGTTTGCACAAGTGAATGGAATAAAAATGTGCAAATCAATTGGGTCTCCCATTTTCACATTTTGACTATTTGACAATGCTGACAACTATTCTATACATTTTGCAAACCTCCTAACCAACTACTCTGTCACATAAACTGTCATTCTATGTCCCTTTTGTGTAAGGTTGGTGTGAGTCAAAATGTGGATTTGGGTTGGAACAATAACCCAAACACAACACCAACAAAGGACTACAAAAAATGCAAGTGGTGGTTTACCTTTGCAGTGTCCAGAGAGGATATGCTGAGGAGGGGGAAGGAGGATCTACACCAACAGGGTGATGCAGACAATGATGCAGGATACTCCTGGGGTACAGGAGCAGTAGATGATGAAGGGGATAGGGGTCTGGACTCTTCCTTTAGCCTACTAGGAAGTGTCAAAGTGGGGATTGAGTTGACAGAGACTAAAGTAGCAATACTACACCTAGAGATTGGTGCAGCAGAGGGGCAAGGGGGCTCCTGACATCCAGAAGCAATAGGGGATGAAGGATTGACAGGCTTTTTTAGATTCTCCTCCATCAAGCAAGGGTTCTGCTGATGGAGGCAGCACTTTGAGTCTGTCACCCCATAAATTGTGGGAACACCGCCCCTAACATTCTGGGCTTTACCACCCTCTACTTATCTACCTTCTAAGTTTGCCATAGTTGCTTACTGCAATGTGGTTTAATACAGCATCATATGTACAAGACCACCCCACCAAAGACAACAACAACAACAACAACTATCTGCATCCCACAGAAGCATGGCCACAACTATGACCTCAACCACCTATGGACCTGCCACATGCAGAGGCATGGCAATGACACCTGCCTGCAGCAACGACAATGGCTGCCTACAGCCACCCCACCATGATGCCCGGATCTGCAGTCCAGTGGAATGATGGTGATGTCACAGCCTTGTGCCATCAGTTGAGCATCTGGTCGTGATTGGTGATCCTCTTCAACTTCAACCCACATTGAACAACTTCTGTGTGTTTGCTAACCCAACTCTTGAGCTCCACTGCTAACTCTAGTTTTTAGGCCTCTCAATGGACAGTAGAAGTGGCAGGGAATTCTTCAGATTTGATATGTCTCAGATGGAATGTCTTTCAAGTTCTGGTTTACCAGTGTTGCCACTCAATGTGCAGTGGCACATGAGACCTTCCATTTCTAGTTTGATCCAGTGAGTTCGGTTTCACTTCGTCCATACTGCCATTTGTTCAATCCGCATTCCCTAGAAATATGTTGTACCCTGGATCACAGGACACAAGCTAGTACTCAATTACCCTGATGTCCATGGTATGAAAAAGAACTTGTTCTTCATTGGTCATAACCACAAAGAGAATGGCAGAGCAGATGACACTGCAAGCAAGCATAATACATATGAGGTAAGCTCACTGTCAATACTTCTTACTCAGGAGTTGACCTGGGTAATGATTGAAGGTGGAAATGATCCACAACTTGGTCTTGTACTTGCTCAGGTGGGGTTCCAGATCTGCACTGGCAGTATCATAAATGTAATCATTTTCCCCTCTAGGCAAGGTTGTTATACAGAGGAGGGTGATATTGTCGTCTTATGCATGTACCTTGGACAACTTGCCCAGCTACGAGATGCCTTTGCAGGCAAGGTCATCACTGTCATTGATGAACATGATCAAGCAGTCCTTGCTGATCAAGAGGCTGAGGTTGAGAATGATATGGAAGGCACAGGTATCGAGCAGATCAGAGTCATGAAGTGGGTAATGCATGTCCAATACACTATACTCATTGTTCTTACCCTGCTGCAGGTGAGATTGCACAGCTTGCCTGTGGAACATTAAAAACAACATCTACCATGTAGGCAGTATGCAGAGGCATGCCTGACAACAATGATGCCCATGAACAGCCACTGCTGCTGTGGATCATCGACAATGTCTACCTGTAGCAAGACACACCAATGACGCCTGCTTGCGGCACCATATGGCCTCTACTGATGTGGGACATCATGCGAACTAGTGATATACCCCTTGATATGCCCTTAGGGGCTAAGTACCCATGTAAGGGTAAGAAACATCTTGCCAACATATTTGATCACACAAAGGAATTGTACCACAGCAAGGTGGCCTGTCAAATTGTCAATGAAGCCCTAGATGACACTACTCCCAGCATCATGGATGCAGTGGAGTGCTGAAGCAATGTGGGTCTTCTTCTTATTAGTATTTGCAGACAATAACAACCCAGCTTTTGACAGATCACTTGAATCCAAATTGTTAAGGATGGCATCCATCTCATTCCTTAGTTCATCGTGGAGCAGCAATAGTTGACCAAGGTAAGGTGTCAAGATGATGATGATGTCACTTCCATACCCCTGCTGAGCTAAATAATGCACTACTTTGAGCACCATCTTCACCTCGAACATGTTATGTTTTGACAACATTGCACCTCTGTTGGCATGGTCCAAAATCCACTTGTCATCATCTTCTGGGTGGGTATGATTGAGGAAAATGATGTTACTTTGCAAACCACAAATGTTCTCCCTGTTCTGTGTTTGAGGTGAGTCTTGGAGAGTTGGATATGTGAGTGAACATATAAATTCAGATATCTCAGGACACATGCAGTGCTGAACAGAAAGGGTGTCATGAGGGAAGCCTTTCTGCACCAGGTGTTTGAAAAGCGACCTGTTCAAGTCAAATTCTTCGCCTTTTTCCACTGTCAGATTATAGTTGTTCACTTTTGGTCACAGTTGCCTGTGGACATGGCAATTAGCGCATCGTCAGGCATAGTGAACAAGTAGACATTACTGGTGGTCACCAATAAGAATCATCTGCTTAGTGCTCAGGCCCAAGGCCAGGCTATAGTGTCACTTTGATGCATCAATTAACTGTAGTAATTGGGCAGGGTGTGGTGCAAGAACCCTTACAATGAACCCTAGCATTGTAATGCATCAGTGATGCCACATCTGTGATGCATCATGCCGCATCAATAGTCTGATGCATTGCTCCCCATTATAGCAATCTCAACCACCCCAATTTGGCACAACTGTTGATGCCATTGGATCTCCCAGCAGATCTGCACCTTTTTGTGGCTTTGTTTCCCCATGTCCCTGACAACTTCCACACATGGCTGTCTTTCTATTAGTCAGCTGAGGGCAGAAATGTGAGGGTTGTCTTCTTGCTCTTGCCCTCCACAACACCTGTCTTTTCTTTTGCATGCATGCACCTTTTCTCCTCTCAGGTCCGGGGTAAGCATGAAACATTAGCCATCTTTTACCATGGTTTTGACATGTGCCAGCTCAGCTGCATTGGTGTCAGTTGTTTTGAACCAGAAACCCCTCCAGGTTGGCTCCAGCATTCTTCCTCTCACCCACCACCACCTCCTGCACTATTCCCTGTGGCGCCTGTCATTTCTTTTGCACCCACCCAACTCTCCTGCTCCCAGCCACCTTTCCCCATGTTTTTGACATGTGCCAACTCAGCCGCATTGGTGTTAGTTGTTTTAAGCTGGGAACCCCTCCAGGTTGGTTTCAGCCTCCTCTTCCTCTCACCCCTCACCACCACGTCTAGCACTACACCCTGTGACCTTGGAAAGCCCATCATTTCTTTCACATTCACCCACCCCCCCTCTCCTAGGTCTGGGCTAAGCATGAAACATCAGCCAGCCACCTTCCACCTTCCACCCTTTGCCTGACACAACTCACTCAATATTCTGTGTTTTTGACACACTAACCTGCTGGGTTCCCATCCTGCCCTCACAGTTCAGCAGCATTGGTGTTGGTTGTTTTGGGTGAGAAACCCCTCTGGGTTTCGCCCAAGTCCAGTCTTTTTGACTTCTCACTCTACTACCTACCTGTACTGACCTCCAGTAGTTAGATTTGCCTTCTTTGCCCCTGTCAGATCAACTAAGCATTGAACAACATAGAATACTCTCTTGATTGATATATTATGATTAAAGAATGAAACATTTGTTATGCTGTTTTCAACGTCCCAAATACTGTCTATTTTATGTCAGAGAGTAGTATGGCCTTACAAACCATTATTTTACTTTGAACTCAGTCTCAAATTTAGAGCTATGTCAACATGCTTTCCTGTCAGAATATCAGCATGCAATGTAGTTGGTATGTCACACACTGAGACGACCCTAGGCAGAACACCAAGGACCCAACCACACGCTAAGGCTCTGAGAGGATAGGACGCGAGTATCTAGAGCAAAGACCCAAGATGAGCTTGAATGGGGAGCCTCTGGGTGCTGAATTGCACGGTATATATACTACTATACACGAGGGCTACGCGAGGCTATCCATGAGGCTACGTGCAGGTAGAAGGCTATGTAATGACATCACTGTGGAGCTAAGGCTATGCGTAATGATGTCAAGGGTGGCAGCGTGTACAGCACGAGGTACAGGTCTAGACTAGGTAGATAAGATAGAGGCTGTACACTAAGATAAGATAAACACTATCTAATCGCAGATTAGATAAGATAAAAAGTTGGACCGTAACACACACTTACTTAGATTTGGTGTGCTCCACACCAGCAGAAGGGGCAGAGCATTTCTTGCAAGCTTGGGGATTTGAGCCAATTGCATGCATGATCTGCTCTCTTGTAGACTTCTTTGGAACATGAGCAGAATGCTGCATGTCAACCACATTGGATTCAGCAGCATGTTGCATGTCTGAATTTTCCAAACTGTTCACTCCTTGTTCAAACACAAGCTCCTTGCCATGGAGGTTGGCATACCGATCCTCTTGCATGTCCTCACTTGCAGGCGATGTATCAGGCAGATCAGATGTGGGGTTGCAAGGTGGTGCATCTGTAATGGCTGTTGTGAGTGACTCTGAGGGAAAGTTAAACTGTGGCAGCTGGTACCACAATGGGAACTCACAGTTCTGGGTGGCCGGGGTGGCAAGATTAACAGGAGGGAGGCCAGATGTGGATGGAATTGATGATGTAATGAACAAGTCATCATGCATGTCTGAGCTGAATGTTGAATGCTTGGCTGATGTCCTGGGAGGTGTGCAGGAGAGACCCCCACCATGTAAGGGGGTAGGGTTCTGTAGATTGCCCATGTCAAGCCCCAAAGCATCAAAGTTTCCTACTGAAAAATCACTGAGACAAGAGTCTGAGATACCACTACCAGGAGTTGAGTATCCTGATGAACTCCAATCAAATGGTAACAAAGTGCCCATATTATCATTAGCATCCCAGCTGAAGGTGCTAGTAACAGGGGTTGATGGATGGTGAGATGAGTCTTGTGGCATGTATTGGGTAAACATTTGTGAGGCAATGGTTCAGATATCACTGACCTAGAGTGATAAAGTCAGTTTGGCTGCCATTGACACTGCACACACTGTTAGACCCATCTCTAGGTCTCTTACTGAGACAACCCTAAGGGTGACAACCCAAAGAACTACCACACAGGACTCTGAGGAGGAATAGGACTAGAGATCTTAGAGTGAAGACCCAAAGAGAGCTCAAATGGAGAGCCTCTGGGTGCTGGATTGCAATGGTATATATACTGTACTACACATGTCCTGTGTGAGGCTATCCATGAGGCTGCATGCTGTACGAGGCAGTGAACACAGCTGCCATCCTGTGGTAAGGCTATGCTAATGACATCAAGGGATACAGCATGCACAGCACAAGGCTGTGGTCCAGACAGACCTACAGATAAGATGCACTAGATAAGATACTATGCTATGATAAGATAAGATGACATCTAATCAGAGATTAGATAAGATAAAAAGTCAGACCATTAAACTACTCCCCCCTTAGGTGCAGGATTCCAGACTGCAAAAGGTAGGTTCGCATACGGTGAGGTTCTCGGGGATCCAAGTAAATAACAAGTTGAAGTCCGACTGCGCCATGCGAAGCTTTTGAGGGGCAGAGGAATTTTCCTTATAAAAACACTTGACTACCAGAGGAGAATTTTTCAGATTTGACGAGGGTTCCCACATTCTTTTGTGTTCTTCATACCCTTTCCAATGTACCAAGTACTGGAGCTGGCGTCTATAAATATGAGATGCTACAATATAGTCCACTTCATACTCTTCATCGCATTCTTCAGAAACGTGTACTGGTCCGGGCCAAGGAACGGGTTGTCCAGGGAGTGGACCTAAATAAGGTTTGACTCAGGAAACATTCACTACCAGGTGAATGCAAAGAGTTTTCGGGAGCTTAAGCTCAACCACGTTTGGGGTTACACGAGTGACCTCATAGGGGCCAATCCATTTCTCTGTGAGCTTCTTAGAAGCATGATTTAACATATGAAGGTTGTCTGTTGACAGCCAGACTTGCTGACCGACAGTATAATCTGGGGTGAGATTTCTATGCTTATCCGCCTGAAGCTTCATGTTGCGTTTAGCCTTCTCAGAAGATTCAATGACTTTGTTAAATATGGCAGCAAAGTCCTTAGCTGCTGGGGCTACTGTCTGCACTGGTTCTATACCCATACATGGGGAATAACTCCGGGTAATTCCAAATGGGGAATTGGTGGTAACCTCCAAGACTGTGTTGTTCCAAACAAATTGGGTGGTCTTGATCCACTTGGCCCAATCGCTTTGGTGGTTGTTAACATAAGTTCGAAGGTACTGATTGATTTCATGGTTTAACTGCTCTGTTTGACCATCAGTTTGAGGGTGAAATGCAGTAGACATCTTGTGCTTTATGCCTAAGAGTCTGTACAACTCCCCCAGGAAGTTGCTCACAAAGATTGATCCACAGTCTGAAACCACAGTGCTAGGAAGTCCATGTTGGCACCAGATGTGGTCTCTAAATAACTCAGCGGTTGTCAATGTGGTTTCCTCTTTAGTGCATGGCACAAAGACTACTTCCTTGGAGAACCAATCAACAACCACTAATACATAGTTATAACCAAGGGATTCCGGCATCTTGGTAAAGTCCATTGTGACATCAAGCCATGGTCCTTCTGGGACAGGGAGAGGGAGGAGGCTTCCAGAAGTCTTCTGATTCGAAACTATTGACTGTTGGCACTTTTGACAGTGCTTTACATAGGTCTGGATCTGCTCTTTCATCCCTTTCCAGGTATAGTGCTTCCTGAGTGCATTAAACGTGGCCTTGACACCCTTATGTCCAGCAACAGGTGTGTCATGAATGTCCGTGATTAGTGACTGGTGCTCCTCATAAGTCTGATCTGTAATGTTGATCAATTTGATAGATATGGGGTTTAACAAGGTTTGATCCTTGTTGTTGTCAGAGCTCAAGACATAATAGTCCGATCGCCTACTGAGCAGATCTGCAACATGCATCTGGGTTCCTTTCTTATAAATTAACGAGTAGTTGAAGTGCGTCATCCACATCTGCCAGCATGCTTGGCGCTTGGAGAGATTCTGTGACTTCATGAAATATGTTAAGTTATGGTGGTCTGTATAAATCTCAAGGGCATAAGGAGTGGCCTCAAGATAATGGTGCCAGGCCTCTGTTGCTTTTATAATGGCCAGCATCTCTTTGTTGTGAATAGGATAGTTGCATTCTGGCAGGGTCATAGAGTGCAATATGTATGCTACTGGTCTGAATTTGCTGTCCTCGCACTTAATGGATATCACTCCCCTGATGGCAAACTCAGACACATCAGTTTCAAGGCAGAATTCATGGTCCTGGTTGGGGTACTGAAGTACCAGTGCATGAGTAAAAGCAGCCTTCAAGGCTTCAAACACAACATGTTCCTTATCACTGAAGTGGAACACAACATCTTTACACATTAAGTCTGTCAGTGGCCTAGCCATGATCACATAGTCTTTAATAAAGCATCTATAGAAGTTGCCACAGCCTAAGAATGCTCGAACCTGTTTGACATTCATTGGCTCAGGCCACTTCAAAATAGCATTAACCTTTTCAAGGGCCATCTTTATTCCATCACGTGAGACTATCATTCTGAGGAAGTCAACTTTGGTAACGTGGAAGCGACACTTCTCAGGTTTGACAAATAAGTCATTGTCACGTAAACATTTTAAGACTTCAAGCACGATCCTGTCATGCTTGTCCTGATCGTCTGTGTTCGTAAATATCATCAGGTCGTCAATGTACACCATGCAAACACCCGACATATCATGGAAGATTTTGTTCATCATCTTCTGGAATGTCGCAGGTGAATTACATAGACTGAAATACATAACAATAGGCTCAAAAGCCCCTTTGTGCGTTACAAATGCAGCTTTCCACTCATCGCCCTCCTTGATCCAGACATTATTATATCCCCAACAAAGATCCATTTTTGTGAAGAGTTTACATCCTTTCAGCTTGTCAACAAGCTGACTAATCAGGGGTAGTAGATAGCTATTTTTAACAGTCCACTCATTTAAATAGTGATAGTCCTGAACCATGCACTTCTTGCCATCTTTCTTGGGGACAAAGAAAACAGGGGAAGTCTGAGGAGAGATGGATGGGCAAATATATCCTTTTGCAAGTTGATTGTCAACAAAGTCTTCAACTTCCTTCTGTTCATCCACCAACAGGGGTATCAAACGCCCTTTCTTAGGTGAGAAGTCCTCCCTGAGATCTATACCATGATCCCATGGCTTCCTAAGCGGCATGCATTCAGACGACTTCTTCGAGAAGACATCCAAATACTCGCAGTACTCTCAGGGCACAAGCTTCTGGGCTTCTTCGAGGGTTGTCTCATCAATAGCAACCTTTGATTTGTGAGCCTTTAAAGCCTGAATTCAAGTTTCCTGAGATTCATTCTCACGTAATAATTTAGCAAAGCATGTCTCTAAGAGTGACTTGCACTCAGGAGGACACCTAGTTAAATTAACTTGTCCAGTTACCCAATCAATATTGGGGTTATGCTTTCTAAGCCAGGTGTGGCTGAGGATAAGGGGAACCTTTCCAAGGCAAGTGACTGCACACCAAAGCTTTTCAGTGTGTTTCCCAATACCAACTGTAAGTAATGCATAATGTGTGATATTGCCTTCCTGGTTCCTGATGCCATCTACATTAAGCACTGAAACAGGCTTTACCAACTTAGATAACTGCAAGCACCTATCAAGAGCCCAGCTCTTGTCAACAAAACAACTGGTAGCACCACTGTCTAGCAGGGCATCTACTTCAATAGTGTTAAGAGGTCTGTGAATGCAGATGGGTACCATCACTTCACGTTCCAAGGTGAAGGACCTTTGTAAGTCCAAGAAAGAAACTTCTTCGGTTCCAGTGGGGCTTTCTGGTTCCTCAGATGCCAAAGAGGGGGAAACAACACTATCCAACAGGGAATTAAGCACACATGATTTAACCTCTGGTGCCAAGCCCTTTGCAGGGACTCCCTTAGAGGGTACAGCAATAGATACAGGAGAGTTGTTACAGTCTATACTATCTATGGTCAAGACAGAGTACTTGTTGAAGGAGACAGAAACAGGAGAGACTACAGAAGAAGATTTTTTGTAGGTTTTCTGTATTTTACGAGAGAGAAGAGAGATGCAGTATTTATAAATATCCTGTGCTTCAGGAGATTTAGCACAAGAGAGACAATAGTCCAAGATTCTTACTGCAGTGTCCAATTCAGACTCGAGAGTGAGGGTGCTGTTACGACCATGTCCAACTCTGGATCTTATCCGGTCACTCTGGTCGCATCACAGCTCTCTAACCCAACTCCGGTTGCTCGTCACTTGCTCTGGTCACGGATGCGCAGATAACCTTCCATTAAGTACGACCCTTGGTCTATACCCCATTCACTCTTACTACACTTTGCCGTCTGCCCTGCCTTGACGTGAGTTCTCCGTGAACTCAATATATCCTAGACCTTGTAGTATTTTCACTGGACCTGACTTTATTTTCACTGGACCTGACCTAGTCCTAACTCCAGTCATCCCTTGTCCTCTATTAGGTTGTTTACTTGTCACCGTATGTACTTGACCCTAGTTTCTACTTAGTATAAGTACCCTCTAGTTTACCTTGTACACCTCAGTCTGAAATCATCTAAGTCACTACTCCTGTTCCTCTGTCTGTCTCTGTCTCCATCTCCGTCTGACCAGAATCTATGCAAGGGATCAATGCTCGCCATCCTTGTCATTGAATCCAAACAGTCACAACTCCGCCTGGGCCCTGGGCTAACCTCTGCCCAAACCTCTGACCTCCCCTCTCATCCGCTTTTGTCTGGACTTGACTGGACCCCCTACCGGAGTAGACCTGGACTTGACAGTATTTCAGACTCACACTTGTGTGGGTTCACTATACAAAAAACCTTGTATGCAAACTAGTTTCCATTTCCTCATGACCATGACTATGTGCTCTTGTGCTCGTACTGCTGCCGCACTTGCTGAAGAAGCAGGTGCAGTAGACAACCTTCACCTTTCTGCCGCCCAGCAAGCCCTGTCTAACCACAGGCAACCTCCAGCTTCTGTAAGCCAATTCTGGAGCTTTACAGCTTGAAACCCCACAGCATCTTTGACTCTCTGTTGAGATGCTGTGTCTCAGAGCCTTCGCGGTTCTGCAGACTTAGGTCGCCATGACTCTGTTTCTGGTGACAGGTTTCCCTACCATCACGAACCCGGTCACTTCCAATGGTTCGGCCCTGAGGATGGTCCTGGAGATGATCTGGATAACCCCAGAGATGACGACAATGAAGATGACAACAACAACAAATTTCTCAATGCTATGGAAGAGCTAGACCCTAGTCTAGCTGTCTTTCACAATCTCGCTATCACCATCAACCGTCTCTCCCACTCCTCCTGCCATTCTAACAACTCCTCTTCCTCCCGTGCCAAGGTCCGTGAACCAGACACCTTTGATGGCACGGACCCCAAAAAACTCCGGACCTTCTTGGTCCAGTGCGAACTGTGCTTCCAGGATCGCGCCAAGGCTTTCTGCCAGGATAGGGCAAGGGTAACATTCGCCCAGTCCTACCTAAAAGGTATGACTCTGGAATGGTTTGAACCGGACCTCCTCAACTCCGGTAATCCAGCTGACTGCCCATGCTGGATGGACAGCTGGGTCCACTTCATCGCAGAACTCCAGAGTACTTTTGGTCCTCACAACCCAGTTGCTGATGCTGAGCACCAGCTCAAGCATCTCTGGATGAAAGACTTGTACCGTGTTACACAGTACATTGTACATCTCGCATCACAGGTCCAGGACTATGGAGATGGCGCACTCCATTGCCTATTCTACTCCGGTCTCCCAGACCGCCTCAAGGACGAGATTGCTCAAGTCGGGAAACCCCTGACTCTAAATGGGCTAAGGGCCCTTTGTCAAGAGATTGACGTGCACTATTGGGAGCGCAAAGACAAGATCTCTTGTATGACGAAGAGCCAGCCCACCTCGTCCTCCACCAAGCCCTCCAACTCCGGAGGCAACTCCCCCAAGCCTGGTCCAGCTAAGACCAGCAACTCCCCCATGTTAAATTTGGGTCATGTGACCTCAGGGCTAACTAAACCCCCTGTTGCTTAGGCAGTGCACAATTACAGAAAAATATGACCAAGCCAGGATTTGAACCCAGGACCTCCTGGCATATACCCAGGTGCTCTAACCACTGAGCTACTGGGCCACAGGTACTCTAGGGCACTTCTAGGATTAGTGCAGAACATACACTTTCCAACACCCCAGCTCCGCCAACACCTCTGGCTCGTCTAAGGCAACCAGCAACCAATCCTCGTCTGGTTCCAAACCGGACTTGACCAACAAGCTGACCATCTTCTTCTTTTTCTGCTTCTCCCCTCCTTGCGGCGATGTTGGGACCTCTTTCACCTTGCCCTTCCCTTTGTCCACTACTGCACCTGGACCTCCTACCAGCGGCCACTTGCACCACTCTTTGAGCCCTGTGCACTTCATGCATGCATGCTGCTTGGGCTTCTCTGGGTCCCTTTCACACTTGACCTTGTGCTTCACACAGCAAACACATCTGCCAGGAGGTGTTGGAGATAAACAGACTGTTATGGTTTGTTTATATACTTACATAAGCATAAAGCGCACATACAGTAGTTTCTATTACTACAGTTCCCTCAGTAGCTTGCCAGACTACTGAGGGTGAGTACCATTCCTACTGACTACTTACTACTTACTGATACCTTGTAGTTACCCTACAGGTATATCTAATATATTAGTAGCTTGCCAGACTACTGAGGTTGCCCTACAGTTCTCCTTCTCCCTTCTTTCAGGCTAGACCTTCCCTGTGCAGACCACCACCTTTCTATAGGAGGTTAATAAAAAATCATAAGAAAGGATAAAACAATTACTTACCGGTGTGCGCCTAAGTGAGGGAAGAGGTCAGAACAACCAACAACCAACACCAAATGACAGCAAAATGCAAGTGGTGGTCTTCCTTTGCGTTTCTGGTATTTAATCTCCTCAGGGGGATGTGCTGCACGCCTTCAGGCAGGATGCAGGAGGGAAGGGAAGGGCTTCTGATGGGGATGATATGCGACTGGGGATGGTATTGACTCCTCTTCAGCCTACCACAGTGGTTAGGAAGAGTCCTGGGATTGAAGAGTGATGATAGATTGATGATAGGGGTGTAATAGCAGTGATGGAGCAACAGGGAAGCAAGGGGACAGTTCCTGCTTCAAGAATGCGATGGACAGTGATGGAATGGAGTGGACAGAGATGCTAGACTGCACTTGAGCCTAGAGAAATGATCAGATACAAGATATATCTGATAAACAGCAATATAGGAGCTTTAGGCCAGCACTGAGTGACCTACAAGTCCAAAGACAGAGATAGAGCTTATAGACAGTGAGGGAGAGTGAATGTGGTCGCTTTATTGATGGGGAAGCAGACACTTCCTTGCAGCCTTTGGCTGCTGGTTTATATACAGGAGGGGCTGTGGCCCTGTAAGCACAAATGACTAAGTGCTTGGTAAGAGATTGGTAAGAAATTGGTAAGCGATTGATAAGCAGTGTAATAAGGCTGAGTCATCGATGGGGAGAGCCTGAACAAGCTGCTGAGCCAAGGGAAGGAGCAAAAACATAGGTAAAAAGGGGTGTATAACCAAGAATATGGAAAAATCATTGCATGGGGCCCAAAAGAGAGGGGGGGAAAGCAGGGGATGAGTAGATCGAAGCTAAATGAGCATATGCGATGACATAATGCATATGAATCATAGGGGGATGAGTCATGAATTGATAAGCAGCATGATAAGCATGATTTGAAGGATGATTGGTAAGTGATTGGTAAGGGGAGTAATGGGGATTAGTAATGCCAAGAGGGGATGAATAATGCGCAGCAGAGTGAGTCAGAGTGAGCCAGAGTGACTCTGTGTGACTCAGAAAGAAGGGAAGCACAACCTATGATTTATTGAACTTTAGATCTGGAGATGAGCTTCTGAAGCAGTGCCACTGATGGGAGTGGCTGGGGGATAATAAAAGAATTGATTCGACCAGAAGAGCAGTGTCAGGGGGCCTGGAATGACAAGTAGAGTCACAGCTGGTCACAGAGTGTCACAAATCCCTTGGATTGAGCTTCTGTAGAGCAAAAACACGAAATTTGGTGCTCCCGAAGTGCAGTCTTCACTTGAGTAGTAAGGGGAAGGTTCTGTACTCTATTAGGGCTCCTAAGAAGGGTTCTAGAGCACTGTTTCATTCGTGTTTGTTGCGGGATAGCAGGGGAGAGAATCGCAAGTAGCGGATTCGACGTGTCCAGGGAAGTGAGATGAATGATAGAGGGAGATGGATGTGACAGGACTCTGGGATGAAAGGACCATATGCAGAGGACTCAGGAGACACAGAGACAACCAGGTATGAATTTTTAAGTCTAACGATAGACTTGAGACAACCAAAGTACGTGCGCGACGCAGGACTGACGAGGAGAACGTGCTGACCGAGAACGAGAGGGTCTGGGGGAGCAGGCTGGGAAGATATGTACCAGACAGTACACAGGAGCTCAGGGAGAGGCTGTCCCAAGAGCAGGACATAGTTGAGGTCTGCTGCAATAGCGGAGAAACGTTCCAGAGAAAATGTGGACTCCATAGTGAGTGATGAAGTGGGTGTCTGGATTGCAGGTGGAATATCTCCATGGGAAATAAACAAATTTACGTCAGAACTTGACAGGCAAATAGACCACAGTCTAGGCTCCATGATGGTATAGTCACATGATTGATAGCTTCAAAAATGGCGGAGCTATTCAAAATATCGGAATGCCGGCACTGGGCGCCTAAATTTGACATTTGGGCGCTAAAAATGATTCTTCCTTTTCTCCTTCGTTTCTCTATTGTTTCTTCTGCTTCTTTGGTTGTTCTGGTATGGGAGTTGGACTGCAGTAGGTTGCATTCCTCTCTCATACTGAAATGATCATCAATCCTTGGATTCTTCTGCTTCTTGGTGGTTCTCGTGCGAGGGATGACTGCCAGACAATGGCATTCATCTCTTGCTCCAGGATAGTCATTCTTGTGCGATAGATGGCTATGACAAGCTTGTATTCATTCTTTGCATAAGGATAGTTTTGACTTTGCGTGATATGGATAGCAAGGGCTGTCTGTATCCCTCAAGTCGGGACAATCTTTCAACAGATCTTGGGTGTGCGTTCTTCGCATTAATTTCATCGGCTAACTTTCTCCATGTCCACAGTACCAAACACGTTTGGTGCATGACACCGGGCTTCCTCACTCCAGTCTCCACTTGGACCTGCCTCCAGCTCTTCCCTTGCTCTTTTCTTTGACACCTCCTGTGCCAGTGCCCTCTGCCTTGCAGTGACCTCTGCAGCCCTCCGCTGCACCTCCGCCCTGTCTGGCAGGGAACTCGAATCCAGCATCCTTCAGGTAGGTGAAGTGGCTAAGCAACTTCATAATCATGGGAGCGGGATGGGAGCCAGTGGGAATGTTGGTGGCCAGGAGCTTGCTAAGCTCAGCATAGGCAGAACCGATACTAGGGGCACCGAAGTTCTTTTTTAGGTAGTCCCAGACATCCTTAATGCTGTTGAGATTCACGATGGTGACCTGGATCGAGGGGGCAAGGCACAAGGTGATGTTACCAAGTGCTCTCTCGGTGTTATCGTCCCAGTCCTTTCGGTCATCATGGCCATCAGCAGGTTGAGTGGTTGAGTAAACAAACCATTGGCCCTGGGCCCAGAGGTAGGCTTGCATGGCGGTATGCCACTGCTGCCAGTTGGAGCCAGTGAAGAGGGGAACCATCTTGTCAAGAGCACTGAACATGGTGATATTCTGTTGGGAGTCAATGGAGTCAGCAAGTGAATGCGACAATGGACAAGCAAGAAAAGAAGAAACACTTGAGTGCTAGTGAAAGCACTTCTGTCAACAGCTAACTCATGACTAGGTCATGCCAGCGCAAGTTGTCGGCGATGTTCACCATGGTTGGCACAAGTCATCAACGAACTTTGCCTGGGACAATACAGGTGCTCAACTGGGAGCTCACTGTCTGGTGCAAGTTGTTGACCGACTTCACCTTGTGGCTGTCCAGGGGCTCAGCTAGGAGCTCACTGTGGTCCACAGCATCAAGCTAGTTAAAGTGACACTTAGGGAGCTGGAGTGCTGTCTGATGCATTGCTGCACACAGTGTGCTCACAGGGCTCATAACCTGTTGAAGCAATACCTATATATGTAGAGGAACTGCTACTCCAACTCACCTGTTGGGTGGAGTGCACAACCAGAGATGGTAGCAGTAGCTGGTCAAGAGCTGCTCTATTATATAAGTGATGTATGCTGTTTATATACAACAAATAGTGTCACATGTGACTGTGATGCGTGACATGTGACATGTAACATCTACTCTAAAGAGGACTATTACTAAGTCTACACTAATATGGGTCGCAGTCTTGTGCGCACTTCATTGACAGTTTACGCCAGGTGCATGTGCAACTTCAAACAGGCTATCGATCATTCAATGACAGAATCTCAAAATTGAAACAGGTCACTGGTCATGACCACCATGCTGTCCAGCACTACCTTATTGGTGCTGTAGCTGGGAGTGTCCCACACAGATTCCTCATTTCCATTCACACACTCCTTGATTTTCACTATCTTGCACAGGTGCTGTCATTCATCACCCAATCCATTGACAGTGTCACTAGTGCCCTACAAGAGTTTCACGACCACAAGGAGGCTATCCGGGATCAGGGTGTGCAATATAACTGGCATATACCTAAGCTTGAGCTCCTGCAAAGCGTAGTCTCAAGCATCAGTCAATCCAGGGCAGTGATGCAGTGGTCAGCTGATGTTACTGAACATGCCCACATCAGTGAAATCGAAGTTCTGGCTTGGTCAGGCAAACAACCAAAACTACTACAGTCAAATAACACATCATCTCAACCAGTTGGACAAGTGTTTCCATTTTGACTTGGCAACTTACATTGCAGAGCATGTGGATCAAGTGGAGGCTCAAGATGATGGTTTTTCTGACTCTGACTCTGAAGAACATGAACCAGATGCCAAGAAGGACCACCTCTCTGAGTATCACACCCCAGTCTGTCAAACCCCCAACTATTTCTCTATCTCGTCTGCTCTCCTCCTTTGTGCAAAACCATCTGCTCCAAGACCATATCGCACATTTGTGACATCAACAACTGGATTCCATCTTGCCATCAAACCCTCACTGCAAGTGGGCATTGACAAGGCCGCCACCTTGTACCAACTTCCTGACCTCAAGGATGCTATAACTACATTCTTCGCTAGTCAAGGTCTTCAACTTTGTGTTGATAGGCTCCAAGTGTGGCATAAGATCTGCATACAACAGTTGGCATACCACAACAGGAAAAACCCCTTAGCGCTGCAGATGCTCTGTGCTGCCCCCCCTTCAAACACCAACCCATATGGACAGCATGACACAGTCATCATCAGTCCACAGTCGCAGAGTGACTGGCTGGAGAGTGGATTAAGAGGTCATTCCGTGGCCCAGTTGTGGATAATCTTCCACCTTACGCACTCAGATCATTTCCTCACTTATGTCCAGCACTTTACTGTTGCTGCTCACTCCAATCCCAGTCTGGTGACTGGCATGCATAAGTTGCAACAGGCGACAAGGAGGAATGGCAAGCATATTGGTTGTTATTTTACTTACCCAGATTCGATCACCAGCACATCTTATCTCAAACTTCGGCAATGAAGCCCATTCTCATCTCACAAATTTGAGTAGCTATGAACTGACCAATGAATTCTGGCTAAACAAATATTGGACAAAAGAGTTGTACTATGCACTGTCTTCATCCTCTTCTGTCCATTGGTTTGTGCAGGCCCTTGCTTTGCACAATTCAATATGCATTGCATCAAGTGACCCTTTCTGATCATTGTCATCCTGGGAAGCACCATGAACCCTCCAGATCCACAAAAAGGTCTGGTGGCCTTCTGTGTCACTGTCCAGCATGACCATCATTGAACAAATATCCTCTGGTTTGAGGATGTGGAGAGATGTCTCCCACCAGTTTTATTCAGAAGTGGGGCAAGGGATGTGAGCGCAGCATGTACCACATGGTAGCATAGTGTTGTGGTGGAAATCTTAGCCTCAACACCTTTCAGTGTAGCATGAGCATGGGTATTCAAACCCTGACCAGTGAGGTTTTGGTCCTTGAATTTCAGTAAGTAGGATCAATAACATAAAGTCTGCTGGAGGGAATGCAACACATCATGAGCTTGGGAATGACAAAGTTTCCATTCATGATTCATCAATGTTTTGTCACAGGTAGCATCTGCAGCTACAACTGCAGACAGTAAGCAGAGAGGATAGTCTTCTGGTTGGTCAGTTGCTATGTTTGTGGCATTGAGGCATTCACAAATAACACTGACAACTGGCATGTACAGCTGTTGAATTATTGTCCACGAATCTATACAGCACTGTAGCAAAATATGTTTCTGAAGTAAGGTCCCTTCCTGACAATCTGTGGGATGGTTTCCTAAGGAGGCCTTATCCAAACACAGATGGTGCCTGCCAATAGTATGAGGTAGTTACATTACAAACAAACCAAAGGTACTAGAGTTTAAAAGTCCAGTCCAGTCCGGTTTTTTTGCCTTTTTTGGAAGAGGACCGGACTGGACCGCTTTTGGAAGCCTGGGAATGGTTCATGGACCGCTTAAAGACTGGTCCAAAGTGGTTGCAACCGGTTTTCAAAAAGACCGGTCCAAAACTGCTAAAAAAAACCAGTCCAAACCACTAAAAAACCGGTTTTTTTGCATTTTATTGATGTTTTTCACATCAAAGGTGTGTCAGATAGCATCTAAATACTATTTATAGACTGTAGTAATTATATACAAGTCATTATATATTTATTTGTGCCATATTTCATCCAAAAAGATCAGTTTTACACCCCTTAAGACCCACTGCAGGCCAAAATTAGCCTGTAATATAGGGGTTTTTATACCATATATGTATTGCTTACATAATGCGGTTGCAACCGGTTGCAACCAGTCTTTTTCATCATTCTCAAAAGTAGGCAACTGGCAACTGCAGTCCGGTTGCAACCAGTCCAGTCCAGTCCAGTTTCTGGTCTTTTTGCGGTCCTATGGACTGGACTTTTAAACTCTAGTATTGAGGGCCTTTATAGGTTTGATGACGAAGATGATGCATCACTGGCAACAAAAGGTCTTGATGTGGTAAGTGGATGTGATGCATCACTTGGATCTTTTCTGATGCACTAGTCCCTTAGGCTGTTGGTAATATTTCAGAGCTTACGGAGTCCCACACATGCAATAATAAGAACAATCATGTGACAGTAAGTAATTTTGATGCATCATTCTCTCATTATTCTCTCATACTGATGCACAAATTCCTAGCAATCTGTTGACACTGGCCCAACCTTGATGCAACAGTTCACAGCAACCCACATGTTGTGCACTCACACCAGGTGTGTACTAATTCTCCATTGATGCACTGTTATTGATCTCATTCTGTAGCTCCCTGGTGTTGCATCATGTTTAGAAGAAAGGTCAACAGCAATATCATCAGGAGAGGTAGGCTTGTGCAGCAATGATCAGTCCATAAGTGTAATGGTCTGACTTTTTATCTTATCTAATCTCTGATTAGATGTCATCTTATCTAGTGCATCTTATCTGTAGGTCTGTCTGGACCACAGCCTTGTGCTGTGCATGCTGTATCCCTTGATGTCATTAGCATAGCCTTACCACAGGATGGCAGCTGTGTTCACTGCCTCGTACAGCATGCAGCCTCATGGATAGCCTCACACAGGACACGTGTAGTATAGTATATATACCATTGCAATCCAGCACCCAGAGGCTCTCCATTCAAGCTCTCTTTGGGTCTTCGCTCTAAGATCTCTAGTTCTATTCCTCCTCAGAGTCCCATGTGGTAGTTCTTTGGGTTGTCGCCCTTAGGGTTGTCTCACTAGAGCTCGAATCTACCCATTCACACTTTGTCTACCACATGCTGTTCCCCAGCCTTATAAAGGGAGCTATACCCGGACTCCAGGGTTAAGGAGCTTTGTTTCAAACCTTTCATGTTCGTACACGGCTAGCCTTTAGTGCCATTCCCTGTAGCCCACTTGGGTTTGGGAGTTTCTAGTACCAGTTTGTTTACGTATCATACACCAGCCCAGGGTTGTGCCTGGTGTCTGTAGGGCAGCTCCCATTCAAGCGTGGTTCGCACTCACAAGGAGATTGAGCCGTAGTTACCCAGTAGTTCCTCCATCCATGGAGAGGTAGACCCATGATCTGCAGCCAGTGGCCATTTGTTTTCTGCATAGCTGTGCCACTGCCCTGACCCGGTGTGCACGACAGGCAAACAGAAGCTTATGCTTAGTTCATTGGAACACCTGTGGGGATCTAGTCCTGGTATAACCTTACATCTATGTTACCCTACCACTTAGTCACCATACATCCCTACGAATACTCCTTCAGTCAGGCAGGTCGCCTGACAGTTATCTATGATACCCGATACCCCCTTCCTCTCATGCCCGCTCAAGAAGCTGCCTGAGAAGCAGACTTCAAGAGGATTGAGCAGATGAACACCTCCTTCTGCTGCTACAACCTCATTGTCCACACCCTTGCAGACCTCTTCCTTGACAACCCCCGCTTCTATGTTGAAGCCAACCCTAACCTCCCACTCGCACACCACTGTATGTTTCGTGCTTCCCGTCTCCACCCTGCACGTCCCCAAGGAGCCTCCTACTCCTGCTACCACCCGTATTAGGCAATGGATCAGCAGCAGGGTGCCCTTCAGAATCTTTTCCTTCAGCTCATGCAGGGCCAAATCAACCTGCAGAACAGTATCCAGGCTGTTGCTGATGCGCAGCAGGATCTCGGTGCCCCCACCAAAGGCAAAGCATGAGGTACTAAGAAGATTGTCGCTGAACCTGGGAATTATGATGGCTCCCCCCAGGTGTTCAGGGTATGGTGGAGCAAGATGAAGTTGTGGGTCTTTATGAACCAGAGGGCCAGTCTCCTTAAAAAGAATAGCGAGATCATGGCGGCCATCCTCTCTCGGTTCAAAGGACCTAAAGCTGGGTGTTGGGCCCAGGTTAAGTTGGAGTACTACATGGGCCCAAATGTCCAGTACCTGACTTGGGAGTTACAGGCAGAGATAACTGGTTATTTCATGCCTGGCAACAATGCCGACTGGGCTAGGTCCCAGCTGTTGAAGTTGCACCAAGGGCCTCGTCAGCGAGTAGATGAGTTCCTTGCGACCTTTGAGTCGCTGAGGATAGAGAGTAACTGTCCTGATGCCTATGCTAGGAACTTGTTGGAAAGAGGCATGCAGAAGCAGGTCCTCCAACAAGTGTACCTGCTTGGCAAACCTCGGTTGACCTATCCTCGAGTTAGCCGCCTCAGTCAGGACCATCGGAAGAGCCCAGGAGCTCTTCTTGATTAATATGCAGGGTAATACCTGCTATTTCCAACAGGGCGGAAGCTCTTCTCCTTATGGAGTAACCCTGGGTGCTGGCACCCCAATGGATATTGTGCTGCTCAGCAGCAAAATCAGCAATGGAGTAAAGGGCTCCAATGCTACAATTGTCAGGGGTTTGGACACATCACTCATGAGTGTTTGCAACCGCGTCGCCCACAACAAGGGCAACCCTAGCAAACCTGGGCTGTACAGCCCCAAGCTGATGATGAACAAGTCAATGCCATTTGCGGTATGTCCTTCTCTGAAATGAGGGACTATTTCAAGAATTTAAAAGATTAGAGAGTGAGGATACAATGGGCACCTGTCAAGTCCGGGTCTACTCTGGTAGGGGGTCCAGTCAAGTCTGGACGAAAGCGGATGAGAGGGGAGGTCAGAGGTTTGGGAAGAGGTTAGCCCGGGCCGGAGTTGCAACTGTTTGGATTCAATGACAAGGACAGTGAGCATTGATCCCTTGTGTAGGTTCCGGTCAGACAGAGATGGAGACAGAGACAGACAGAGGAACAGGAGTAGTGACTTAGATGATTTCAGACTGAGGTGTACAAGGTAAACTAGAGGGTACTTATACTAAGTAGAAACTAGGGTCAAGTACATACGGTGACAAGTAAACAACCTAATAGAGGACAAGGGATGACTGGAGTTAGGACTAGGTCAGGTCCAGTGAAAATACTACAAGGTCTAGGATATATTGAGTTCATGGAGAACTCATGTCAAGGCAGGGGAGATGGTGAAGTGTAGTAAGAGTGAATGGGGTATAAACCAAGGGTCATACTTAATGGAAGGTTATCTGCACGTCCGTGACCGGAGCAAGTGATGAGCAACTGGAGTTGGGTTAGAGAGCTGCGATGTGACTGGAGTGACCGGTGTGAGTCAAAGTGTGGATTTGGGTCGGAGTAATAACCCAATCACAACACCAACAAAGGACTACAAAAATGTGCGAGTGATGGTTTACCTCCACGGTGTCCAGAGAGGATGTGCTGAGGAGGGGGGAAGAGGATCTACACCAACAGGGTGATGCAGACGATGATGCAGGATACTCCTGGGGTACAGGAGCAATAGATGATGAAGGGGATAGGGGTCTGGACTCTTCCTAAAGCCTAGGAAGTGTCAAAGCGGGGATTGAGGTGACTGGGACTGAAGTAGCAATACTACACCTAGAGGTTGGTGCAGCAAAGGGGAAGAGATGCCTCTGATGTCCAGAGGTGAGGAAGATAGACTGGTATGAAGCCTAGACTCCGCTTGAGCCTAGTAAAAAGAATAGATCTTGAATAACTTGGATAAACTTGACAATATTGAGCCTTTAGACCTTCACTGAAGCCTACAAGGACTCAAGGACTGAAGGGATACTGATTGAGAGAGTCTGAGAGAGGGATAATTTCGTGCAATTGGGTCTTTTCACTGGGCTGAGCCCAGGGGTTTAAATACATGGGGGGGGCACAGCATTAAAGTACAAAAAGAGAAGGGAGTAAGCAGAATTTTTCAAGGACTGGTAAGGGATTGGTAAGAGCTTTGTAAGGGGTTTGTAAGCGATCAGTAAGCAAGGGATAAGCAGGAATGAGTAAGCATAGGAAGCATGAATAAGCTGCTGAGTAAAGGAATGAGTAAACTGCATGACAAGATTGATTGGTAAGGGAGTGAGTCATCAGCTGAGTAATATACCAAAAATGCGAAAGGGATAGAGTAATACTGATGACAAGAGAGCATCAGTAAGCAAGGGATGAGTCACTGCACAGCAGAAGGAGTCATTGATGCACAGCCTAAGAAGTTTGATGGGGGGCTGTGTACCATCAGGAATTTGATGGGACAACAATGGGGAAGATCTGAGATTAATAGGGGGATTGATCCGAGACAAAACAGCCACAAGAAGGGTACCAGGGGTCCAGAGGTCTTTTTGGGGGGTCAGCATACACTAAGGTATAGTGCATGTGTTCTAGCACCGCTGAAGCGCAACCATGGGCTCCCTTGACGAGCTCTCTTCTAGGAAAGAACGAGAGAGGGTTCTTCTTCCTAATAGCACTATAAAGTGGGGAAATAACTGTCATGGTGCTGGGGGACATCGTCTGAAAGTAGGGAAGCGGATCTAGTATTGAATTCGACGCATCCAGGGAAGCGAGACAAACGACAGAGGAAGATGGACATGGCAAGTATCTGGGAGGAAGGGACCATAGTCTGAGGGCTCAGGGGACACAGAGACAACCAGAGAAGTCTTCTCAAGCTTGACAATAGACCTAAGATGACCAAAGTACATCCTTGACGCAGGACTGACGAGGAGAACACACTGACCGAGAACGAGAGGGACTGAGGGAGCAAGCTGGGAAGATATGTGCCAGGCAGTGCACGGGAACTCTGGGAGAGGCTGTCCTAAGAGCAGGACATAGTGGAGATCTGCAGCAATAGCGGAGAAATGATCCAGAGAAAATACAGACTCCATAGTGAGTGATGAAGTGAACGTCTGGATTGTGGGGGGAATATCTCTGTGTGAAATGAACGGATTTGCGTCGAAACTTGACAGGCAGATAGACCACGTTCTAGGCTCTCTGACGGTATAGTCACATGCCTGATAGCTTCAGAAATGACAGAGCTATTCAAAATATCAGAATGCCGGCACTGGGTGCCTAAAAATGACATTTGGGTGCTAAAAATCATTTCTTCTCTTTCTCCTTCGTTTCTCCATCAATTCTTCGGCTTCTTTGATCGTTCTGGTATGGGAGTTGGACTGCAGACGTGTGCATTCCTTTCTCATACCACAATTGACGTTATTCCTTCAGTTTCTTCTGCTTCTTGGCGGTTCTCATGCGATAGATGACTGTCTGCATTGGCATTCATCTCTTGCATCAGGATAGTCTTCTTGTGCGATAGATGGCTATGATGAGGGTCCGTCGTGCTTATCCTTCACATAAGGATCATTCAATATAGGCATTATCTTCCATGTTCACTGTACCAAACCTGTTTGGTGCGTGACACCGGATAAGATCTGGAGTTGGACATGGTTGTTACAGTATCCCCCCCTTAGGGGCCAAACCCATGAGGCCCCAATGAGGCTGTCATGTGGTTGCCTAGAAACAATGCAGAGTCCGGAGTGATTGTCTGAGTACGGAATCTGGATCTATAAAGATCAGACTGGTTTTGCCTTTACCCCCAATTTACTGCCATCTAAGAATGTCTGCCACTGCCAAGTCCACCACCCCCACTGCCCCTATAGAAAGGTGGTGGTCTGCACAGGGAAGGTCTAGCCTGGGAGAAGGGAGAAGGAGCTGTAGGATAACCTCAGTATGCTGGCAAGCTACTGTTATATTAGTATATACCTGTAGGGTAACTACAAGGTATCAGTAAGTATGTGTGTGGTGGTTAGTAGATGGTACTCACCCTCAGTATGCTGGCAAGCTACTGAGGGACTATGGTAATAGACTCTACTGTATGTGCGCTTTATGCTTATGTAAGTAAGTAAACAAACCATAACAGTTCTGTTTATCTCCAACAGCCCCTTCTGTGGTCGAGTCCAAGGACTGGACCAAGGCTGCAACACCAGAGTTGCAATCCAGCAGCGAAGATGAGTTGGACGTCCTCAACACCAAAGCGAAGGAGCGCCATCGACGTAACGAAGCCAAAGCCCCACATCAAGACATCTTTTGCTTGTGTGCAACAGGTTAGTGGTCAATCAGGCGCCAACTTGGTGTGCAATTCTTCGCATCCTCAAAAGTCTACACACTGACAATAATGTCAGCCTAGTCAGAGCTTACAGGAACCTGCAACTCTCGACGGAGTGCCTCCACCTACATATCAAGTGGCTATTCAAGGTTCTCGTTATGGCTTTCATCTTGACTCAGAACAAAACAATACCAATGCGGTTTGTTTGGACAGCTGCACAACGTCGCTGTTGCACATGTCTGTCGCATCTTCTGTCGCTTTTACATCTCATGGAGGATCTGTTATCACTGCATCCCGTGGAGGAACCGTGCCCCCAACGTCTTGCAGAGGATCTACTGTTGCAAGCTTTCACGGGGGATCTGCTGCCCCAAGTTCTCGTGTGGGATCTGCTGTCCCAAGTTCTCGCATGGGATCTTCTGTCTCAAGTTCTTGCGGGGGATCTGTTGTCCCAAGTTCTCACAGGGGACCTACTCCACCAAGTTCTCAGAGCGGGTCTGTTCCAGTCTCTCGCAGCACATCCACTGGCAAAGTCTCTGGTTTGTGAAATGAATTGTTAATGGCTGATGGCACACTCCCTAGGTCACAGTATTTGTCGGGTCTACCCCCGATGACGATGCACATCCCCCAGGAGCGTCCCATTTCCCCTGCACTGCCTTCAGTCGGATATAATTCAGACGAGCAGGAAAGCCAGCTACTGGACGAGTACTACCATGGACGTGCAACAATCAATGACGATGATGTTCCTTTTGAAAGTACCCAGTGCCCACGGTTCAGTGATGGTATCATAAGTATTCACTATGGCTCTCCCCTGTTCCCCTCTGCTATCTGATATTTGACTGAGCAGGATCCTGACATTGATGAAGTATCTCCCAATGAAGATGACAGAGCGGCAGCAAGCTTGATTCAAAATCATTGGCACACAGGTGGGCAATTGGCCATGATCAAGTTACTCACACCTACCCCACCTCATCCTGTAGAACGTCATTCACAACAGCCACACAACTCTTATTGTTTTCCTGACCGTAGTGTCCCTTCCCCCCCAATTGGTAAGCAGTACTGTTTACATAGAACGTTGCTAACTTTATTTGGTCAGATCCTATACTACTTGCAGAGGATGCGCGCACCCAAACCAATGTGGTCAAGGAGCACCACCGCCGAAATCGTTTCTCTCATGCTCCAGATCCTCAACAACTATGTGACATTCAACAACGACACTATCCCGACTGTTCTTCAGTTCCATGTGATGTGCTGAATGTTTCATCTTCTAACATAGAACACGCTGCCCAAGATGTTGTGGAACAAGGGCCGATCCCGCCTGGTGAACTAAGTGGTCCTGCAACGAAATTCTGCTCGTATCCTTACAAATTCTGTGAAGTTATTGAGCGAGCCAAGCAGCTTGCACATTGTGGTGGCGCTACAGATCCCTTCCCCAGCCGAGCGTGGTTCATAGATGAGAAGAGCACTGTTTATATCACTGAAGCGATTGCTGAACAGGAGGAAAAGGGCATCATCATTCCGCCCGGTGAGCGTCATGCTGCTTCAATGAACTGCACTTCCTGACAACAGACAGGATACTGGCCACAGTATTGCCAAGAACTTGGCACTCTGGTTCGTTTTTTTACTTTCTTATCACCTGCACTCATATTTGACAGCTCTGGGAGGCACTGGGGATGTGGCGATCAACCCTCAAAGCCAAGGCTCGTGAATATGTCATTCAGCACTATCCTTTGGGTGGCCATTGATCGGGTGAAGAAAACTTGGCAACTGCACAAGCGCTTGTCCGTGGTGCAATGTTTGTTAGAGACGGTGTCGACACAGACGTCTGTCCTCCTATGTTTCACATCACATGCACTAACTAAGATTTATTTTACAGGGAACAACAAGGAATATGGCATCTCCGGCTCTGGCTGGTCTAATTGTGGAATTTTTCTACACTGGATCCTCTGCACTGTGCTCTTTTTCAGGAAATGTTTTCCTGGGAGGTCCCAAAGACCATTGTTTGCCTCACTCCAACAGCAGTATATGGTCATGGGAGTTCGACAGGACCACCATTTCGAATCTGGCACTTACTTGCAAGTCTTCATGCAGCTCATGGGCATGCAAGCCAGAATTGACGCCAATCCCAAGCATGCCACAATGACTCATGCACTTAGGGTTGGTTGGGCAACTACTGGGAGGTGAGTACTTGTGTTTTCCCACTGCATCGCCTTATTTATTGTGCAGTGCCTTGCTTGATGATGGCAATATGATTATCAGTGACGAGGATGATTTTGGCGTAGTTCTCGATTAGGATTAGTGCGGATCTTTTGTTGCACTGTTTTATCCGAACCATTTGTTTGTAGTAATATGATATTCTGTGCAATATCATACATGGTTTTACATTTCTGTGCAGCCTGTGTGGTTTTCTTGGCAATGACTGTACAGTATAGGTGCATGCTATCAAACCACCACTATACAGTACTAAAGTGAGAATGATTGGCTTGTACAACCCTCTAGAGCTCTGTACCTTTCTGTGGAGTCTGTGACTCTGTACAAGTCTGTGTAAGGTCTGTACAGAAGAGGGATGTTTTGCTGATGTTGTCTGCTATTAGGTTGTTTACTTGTCACTGTATGTACTTGACCCTAGTTTCTACTTAGTATAAATACCCTCTAGTTTACCTTGTACACCTCAGTCTGAAATCAACTTAGTCACTACTCCAGTCTCTGTCTCTGTCTCCTTCTCCGTCATCGTCGAGCCCATGCACCTACTTAGGCCGTCTTACACGGCCACCCCAGGGTGAAAATCAGCCGAGTATGACGGGCCAGCGGACAGAGGGCCCTGGATGAGTTGTTATCGGTTTGTACGGGTTGGCTAGCTACTAGGATATTGTTGCAATGTGTGAGGATGGGCTAGGGTGTCAATTAAGGGGAGGGTATATAGATCAAATTAAATATTATCATGGAATCATACGAATGAGCCCTGAAAAGATTGTGCCGCATATTAATGGGGGGTACATAATGTGTTATCACCATATCTGTGGGTTGGACCCAGACATTGCTATCATCCATGGTAATTGATGGGCCCATATTGCATTGTAATCAAAGCATACAGCAAAGCTGTATAGAATCAGCACAAAGCAGGGCATACCGCTAGGCATGCAGGACCGCGGAAAAGGAAACACCCGCGGGCTTTTTGTAGTAAATGGAAAAAGGGAATACTTAATGGGATGGAAACTGTTGTTGGTGATACTACAAAGCACCATGAGGGGGGGGGGGGGGAATAAATAGGATGGGATCCGCGGATGCTACATATCCATGGTTTGTTTGGTTGGTACACCACAAGAGATAGGAAAGGAAATGAGGTAGCATAACAACTAGAGCAGGACCTTGTGGGTGACATACCGCAGTATACTAATAAGAATGATGGAATGCTACAGCAGGTGTGAAGACGCACATCAAGAGCAATTAAATACAGTATCCTGTTAGATATATTAGTATATCACCCGCAGGAACAAATTACCAGCGGATACACGATATTGCTAGAGAGGTAACCCAGCATACAAGTGCTAGGTAGTACAGTGCCAAAGGTAAATTTGCCTAGAATGAAATCCGGGTGCGAATGAGTTCATCACCGTGGGTGCAGCGGGTAGATACAGGGAATGGGTGCCAATGATTACTAGTGATTATGTTCCCTACTGGTAGCACAGGAGAATGGTACTGCGGTGGCGAAGTATACTAATCAGCAGTCATTAACACTTATTGAAATTTATTAGATTATGGTGAAATTAACAAAGTGTAAGGTTTTGAAGGTAATTAGTCAGTGGGATGTTGCTGAACACATGAGCCGTGCGGTATGTGACTGAACCCGCAGTCATTTCAGCAGGCACAACTGAAACACCCACACAAGAATACATTATGTTCAAAATAGCATAGTAAGAATGTGTAGAGAAACATTAATATATAGATCAGGACACATTAAATATGAACCAAGCCATGGTTGCCTCAAGGCTTAGAACCCACGGTGAATTAGTTTTCAGAGGCCTTAGAAAGACAATGCAGGTACTTCCTGGAAATTAACCGATTATATGGAGGTGTGGATAACAAGTGGATGATACTATATACACTATATACACTATCTACTAGGATAACAGTACCAATCAAAGAGAAGAGGGATACCACAAACAGCATGCTATGCTGCAAAATGATTGGGTAGAAACTTATGCTAGATGAAAACAACAGATAAATATACAATAACTTAATATGGCATGGGAACTGACAATGGATTGGTCGGATTGGGTTGGGCAGTGCCAGGTACCACAGTCAATTCAATTGCATATAGCTACTGCTGTTCTGCTGGTAGGATGCTAGTTGAGGAACTACATAAAATAGACCGTGGTGACGGTGGGTAGATACAACCTTATCCGATCACCATATCAGTGTTTATTCAGATCATGGTAGTACCCACAAAAAATGGGGTGTACACTAGTTTAATTAATATAGAAAAAACATAGAGACATGGTCTACAAAAATATAAATTACACTGTGAAGAACAGGGGTTCACAAAGAGTTTCATATTCAAATACCTAGCCTGCTGAATGTTCAAAAGCCGCGGTTAGCCTCATTTGACATGGAATTAATTAAATTAATCACACCGGGTACATTAAATCACTATTGAAAGACACAAATTATATATTCAAAGAATGCATGCATGACATTCCAGTACTCCAATGACACAAGTAAGTAGAAGACTTGCATAAAGGGAAAAAAGAAAAATTGTTTGGGTGTACAAAAAGAATAGTCCAAGAGGGAAACGTACAAAAAATGTAAGTAACAAATCATGCGGTTGTATCCATTTGGGTATCCACCCCATCACCTACTGATCCTTCAACAATACCCGCGGGACCCGGTGCCGACACATCCGGTGATGTGACCACAATGGTGGGAGGGGGGACAGCGGGAGAGGGGACAGCGGGAGGGGGGACAGCGGGAGTATCCACGACCATTGTGGCATCTGAGGCATTTGTTGGAAGAGGGCGGGGGGGTGGCGCGTAGTCTTCATCAACACCAGAGTCCACCGACCGCGGTGAGTGTGCATCCCCGGTGGGCAACCACAGAGTCACCAGCAGGTCAGTTGGCACATCGATTGGATGGGGATCTGCAACTGAGGAATCCTGGCCCTCCAGCAACGCAGGTGCTGTAGATGGAGACTGACCTGGCACCTGGTCGTCGGGCATATCGGCGGTGGTGTGGAAGGTGAGGCCAGCAGATGCAGGGACCGAGGAAGGTGAAATGGGACCTGGATCGGATGCAGGACCGTCCACAGGTGTGGATGTTTGCACAGCAGCGGTGGGCAATGGCATTGGAGGGGCAGCAAGCGTACTTGATCGCAAATCTTCCACCAGCTGACGAAGGGTGTCCATTTCCAGCTCCTGGGCATTGAGTCTTCGATTAACATCGCCCAAATCCTCTTTCAACTGTGAGCATTCGCTGCAGGCACTCGTTGTCACAGTGGTCGCATGCTCGCTCCATTCCGCACTTGTGCTGCGGTCGCAGGATTTTGACAGCCATTTTGGTCGGACTATAACCACTCCATCAAATTCTGTTTAGACTTTCAGAAGAACACAAAAAGGAAATATAATCACTCACTTTCACGCCTGCCCCTTGATGGCCCAGGTGTAGGAGGGCGGGGTGCAGACCGGGGATGTGGGGTATCATCTGTGGGAATGGGACTCTGAGCTTTGCGCTTGCGAGTCGAACGGGAAGGGTTGACGCGAGTAGGTGCCAGTGGGACTGTCTTCGATGGAGGAGACACCCTGCGACTGGCTTGCCTGGTTGGTGCACGCGACCGCGACCGAGACCTCCCCCGTTTGGATGCCAGGCTGCACCCATGCTTTGATTTGTTGCATTGGAAGCATGCACGATCTTCTTTCCTCGCACAGGGCAGCTGGCGACGGGCACAGTAGTCGCACCAGTCCACAGCTGGAAAGATTGGAAAGTCGGGTGGGGGGTGTTGATCCTCGTCGCTGTCAACCATCGGAGCAGACTTGACACATTTGCGAGGGCGACGGGACTGGCTATGTCCCCATGTCTGCCCATGCCCACGACCGCGGCGACTCCCTCTGACTTCCTCACCACCTGCTGCCTGTGACGAGCTAACCTCATCATTACTCACCTCATATTCCCTTCCCTTCCCCTTATCCACAGCCTCTGTCACTTCCTCCTCTCCGTCCATCTGGGTGTCTTCCATTGCTGCTGGAACCGCTCCACCGTCCTGACATGGCAGACTGCGGTGTGACCATGGATGGTCAGCGACGGTCTCCAATGGGCACTGTAGAAGTTCAGGCCACCTCGGCCACTCCGTAATACCGTCGTTTGGGTCTTCCAGGTACCAGTCAAGGGCCATGAGCATGGGAGGAATGCTCAAACCGTGGGGTACGTCTCCCGCAACTGCTCTAACACGGTTCTGCCAGGTATCAGCTAAATGAAACTAGCATAAAATGATAACTTACCAACTGAGTCCAGACATCCCGCTGAACCTGCATCCACAGCGTCATATCCTTCGTTTTCTTAATGGTTGCGACCGTTGAGATGATGACGGATGTGGCATCCGCAATAATTTCGGCAGGCATCATGGGAGTGTCAAAAAGACCGGACAGGTCAGATGTGGGTGCGAGTAGGGCAGTTGAAGGCTGGGCAGACATAGCAGAATGAGACAAAGGGTGATTGGAGGTGGATAGCAAGGACGCGGTGTGGAATCCTCACGGCAAGGTTGAATATTTATTATGGTTACGTCATCCAGGGTCCACTACGGCCGCGGTGTCAGATTGACAGATGTACATCACACTGCGTGGAAATGATGGCCGATGACCTAGAATGTCGGAGAAGCCTGCCACATGTCTGGAAATAAATGTATGTAAGAATTGTATGTTACTCCACCAAAATATCATATTGAATAATGCTGGTAGAGAACACGTGACAATCATGAATTTATGAAGATCATTACATTGCATCTGCTTCCATTGACTACGGGAAAATAATACATACTTCAGACTGTTCAAACTACATGAAAAAATGGCAAATTGTACAGACAGTAATACCACAATCTCACCCAAAATATGAAGTTAGACAAATCAAACCAGAGTCCACTCCATGGGTAAAGCCGTGGCTGACAGGTAATTAGTAAAATTTGACTGCCATGGCCACCACATGATGGACAAGTCAAATAGTCAAATACCTACCATTATATGTAATATGTACCACTATCTGCCTGGAGGATAACATTTGGGATATTGCCCGTGATATTATACACAATTACCACGGATGATGCCCTATTACAACCTAAATATGGAATAATGGGCGCATTGTAGATACATTCCAGGCTGCATTCCACCGATGACATCACGCGGCTCATTGTGCCTGCGGGAAATGTCTTATATAAGCTAGTCCATACAATATATATTTATTCCGGACCTGTCCATCCCACCCTTGCACTCCGTCGTACCTCGTTCCTCTATTTACATCATGAGTGGGCAAAGGAATGTGAGATTCATAGATGATGGCGCAGCCAACTCAGGTATGTCTATGAATCCAAGTCTCCTCAAAGTAACTCCCAAACTTATTTTCATTAGCTTTATTCGGTAGCCCAGGATGGATACCTCCCATTAGAAATGCTACATGCACCTTGTGTTTGTATATCTCTCTCGATATTAGGCACTGCTAATCTAATCATCGCAGCGAGCAATAGTAGCACTGGATGGTCTCCACCGCGGATTCCAGCAACCGCGGATTCCACAATGCTGGTGGACACCAAAGTTTCAAATAGTCCTTCCGTGAGGTCTCAAAGGGATTCAGGTATGTATTTATTGTTTTATATTTCTTATAATTCATTTCATGTTTGCAGCTAGTGAGAGGAGCACAGGCGGGTCTCCAACACAGTATCTGCCGTCCATGACCGCAGCTATGATGATTTCTCGGAGTGGGTCATGTATGTATTCTATTTGTTGCCTTTATTGCACCTTATAAAATCTTTTCAGCAAGTTCCAGTAGCAGCAGGGGTTGGTCTCCACCACACGTCCGGCCGCGTATGATCCCCGGTGCTGCAATGTCGGTGCACAGCACCAGTCCAAATATTCTCCCGGCCTTGGAAGTCACGCTTCGTAAGGATGAACAAGAGCAACTGTTGCGACAAGATCAATCCTCCACTACTGATTGGGATCCTCCCACACTCCCACCAACAGGGAGACATCCCCACGATGCTGGGCCCCACAACAAATTACAAGAGGTACCCCTCCCCAAAGACCCCAAGAAATATTCCGCGGGTTATCCACACCACTCTCACCGCTAACTCAATCATCCATGTCGATGTCGCCACACCCTGCATCAACTATTGATAGCGATACTGACAGGGAACAAATTTCCCACAAGGACCAGTGGCCAAGGGTTATTGGTACCAGTCCCACCACCCACAATAGAGTGCTGGAGAAAGGAAAGGCGCCGGAAACCGAGCTGAATGAGGTGACCTGTCCAAAGGTTGCGGAGGGTAAGTTTGCCTTCGAATTTGATACTGTTAGCTCACAGGTCCATAGATAAATGGTGGCAGTTAGTCTACAGTATGGCCAACATGGACATCTATGGCGGTAGGTTCAATGGGCCGCGGCATGAATGTGAGTTCTCGTTGGATAATATTGTATTGATACTTACACAGAAATAGTAACAACAGCCCGTGAAATAGCTGCAAGATTTCACCCAAAGGATAGAAGGGTCACCAAACTGGACGACCTCTATGACAAACCGATGGTCGCGATGTACAAACAATATGTGGATAGGTTGGTAGAAGAGACACGAGAATGGAGAATGGAGAAGGCTTGTCAATGGCCGGGCACAGTATGCAGAGATGAGGGAGAGACTGGTGCACATGGACAAAGGTGAGGGATCCGACTCAGACAATGGCATGTATGATATGGAGGACTTGGATCCTACCATGTTGTAATTACATTCCTGTGTATATAGTGAACTGGAAAACAATACTTTCTCACTAATATATTTACATGCATGTATGGTAACTACTTTCGGGATCTCTTTGGAATGCGGTCGTCCAGGTAGTCCTCAAGCCGCGGTGGAAGCCTCTTATGCTGGGTGGACTGCCGCTGTGCAGGCGCAGCCATGGCGGTAGGTGGCTCAGGAACCATTGGCACGATGCTGTCTGAATTTGCAGGCTCTGTGGCAAATTGTCCCGGAGGTGCCTTGTCACCGGTGGCAGGGCCCACGGTTTCAAACTGCACCCAGCGAGTACTTGTTCTGGCGTCTGGGAATTCTTGTTGTAAATATATATTATATATATAAGATACACAATGACAAACTTACCTGTCATCTTGGCACCTCGCTTATCCTGTGGCTGGTCAATTGATGTTTTGGAAGGACCAGTGATTGCCTGCTGAGCTGCGGGAATACTTTTACCTAACGTAGATTTTTTTCCTGAACATATGTTAGAAGTATGATAAGATGTGTGTATATATTAGAATACTGGTACCTTTAATTTCAGTTGCCGTCTTAGCCGCAGTGACCGATGCAGCTCCATTTTTTGTCCTATGGGCAGCAGTGCTTTTCCCTGGGAGCACACCATGTTTCTCTGAAGTTATGTAATATATGAAACGCATTGAAGGTTTAACAGCACACAATACTCTTACCTTTTGTCTTGGCCCCTGGTGTAGTTGCTCCGACCTCTGCTGCAGGAAGGGAAGGCACCGACGTTTCCTGCTGCATTGTAGCACTAGTCTCTGTCACGACCGTGACATCCGATCACCCTGTACCCTATTGTCCGATCGCGTCCACGCGTTCGCCGTCCGTCTATTGTATGTACTCCCTTTTCCGTTTCTTGCTATCTGTCCTGTATCGCCACCGATCGGTGAGCGCGTTGTCCGTTCTGTCTCTCTGTACTATTACCTAATATGTTTCCTTTCTTGTTTCCGGTTACTATACGTTCCCGTCCCGTTGCATTACTAATACGATACTCACCGGTAATCCGGTTATCGCACTTACCGTACTTACTCAGCGCGCAGCGCGACTGCGCTCGTCATTCGTCGGTAATCCCGACTTCCCGTACATCGCCTCATCCGTTCCACTCAGTATAAATACCTAGATACTCGGTCTGTTGTAGTTCAGTTCGAATATCGAATAAGATACTTCTCATCTGTTCTCCCTGCGCACTCTCCGTCTCTGTCTCGTGCAAGCACTCGGTCGTAGACCGTTTACCCTCGGACTCTCCGTCAGACCCTCGGTCGGCCTTCCTATTACTCGGGAAGCGCGACTACGCTACGTAGCATCTCGGTCTTACCGCTAGACCAACCCCTGACCCCCTGACCCCTCGTAGAGATCAGATCGGTGAAGAACCGGTCTTGACAGTATATTCGAACTCGAGTCTTGTACGAGTTCACAACCATCTATGTCCAGGACAATCCAAACCCGCTCGCGCACTGCTCGCGCAAACAACCCAGAACCCTCAGCGTCCGACACTCGTCGGGCAGCTGCTTTGAGCGCCTTGACTAGCCTCAGGCGCTCACCCGACTCTGTCTCCCAGTTCCAAGGCTTCTCCGCTCGGAGAGCCTCCTCCCCCGCTCAGCGTCGCCCACCTGGGGCCTTCGTCGAAGACCTCGGCGATGACCTAGGTGATGACCATCCCGATGACAATGGCCCCGGTGACGGTGGTCCCGGCGGTGATGGTCCCGACGACCCAAACCCTGATGATGGCGGTGAAGACCCTATTGAGGGCATCCCCGACCAAGAAGAGGCCGGTCTAGTCATTTTCAATAACCTCTCCATCGCTATCGACAGACTCGCGCGATCTTCGCGCTCGTCCGAGTCTTCGTCTCGCACCAAGGTGCGCGAACCCGACACCTTCGACGGGACCGATCCAAAGAAGTTGCGCACATTCTTAGTCCAGTGCGAGCTCAACTTCCAGGACCGACCGAAGGCGTTTCGTACTGACCGAACCAAGGTCACATTCGCGCAATCCTATCTGAAAGGAATGGCTCTCGAATGGTTCGAGCCAGACCTACTCGGTGCAGGAGACCCCCACAACCGTCCAATCTGGATGACCGATTGGGAAGAGTTCGTCATTGAACTCCAAACCACCTTCGGTCCTCACGACCCTGTTGCCGACGCTGAGCATCAGCTCGACCACCTCCGCATGAAGGAAAACCATCGTGCCAACAGATACGTGGTTGACTTCAACCGTATCGCGTCCCAGATTCGGGGCTACGGCGATGGCGCCTTGCGTCATCACTTCTACACAGGTCTCCCCGACCGAATCAAGGACGAGATCAGCCGCGTCGGTAAACCGCGCACTCTGAACGGTCTTCGCGTCCTCACCCAGGAGATCGACGCCCGATATTGGGAACGCAAGGAAGAGGTCGCTCGTCAGAACAAGACCTCTACCAACACTAGTACCAACACCCCCAACACCAAGTCGGGTAAAACCGATAAGGGTAAATCCTCGGGCAACGCTGCCCAGTCCTCTTCGTCGTCAACCCCGACTCAGAAAACTAACAAGTCGGGCAAGACTACTGAGCTTTCGGACAAGCTCGGCAAGGACGGCAAGCTGACCTCTGAGGAACGCAAGCGCAGGTTCAACATGAATCTGTGCATGTTCTGTGGTGCAACTGGCCACAAGGCCAAGGACTGCCCCAAGTCAGGCTCTCGAGCAGCCAAGGCTAGGGCGGCTACCACCACCACTACGAACACCACGTCGGAAGCCAAACCGACGGCCTCCACTGAGGCAAAAAAATAGATAGCAACTCCCGAGACTCCGCACAGAGTGGGAGTTGCGTTGTTCCCGACTGTGCACCTATGGAGGCCCGACTCAACGCAGCCGCTCTTTCCGATCCAAATTCTCTCCGACCCTCTGTAACAATCGTTGACCATACTATGCCTTCCTTTCCTGCGTTAGTAGATTCGGGTTCTACCCACTGTTTTGTAGATCCGTCATTTGCCAATATGAACACTCTTTCACGTTACTCGGTATCCCCGATCGTTCTCCGTCTATTCGACGGTACCACCACCACCATAATCACCGAAGCAACCGATCTACCTATCCGTTTTCCCTCTGGCGACGTCACCCCGATGACATTTTATGTCACCCCGTTGGACTCTGACTGTAAGATCGTTCTCGGACACAACTGGCTCACCCGATACAATCCGTCGATTGACTGGGTACTGAGCAGTATCAAGTTCAGAACATCTACGCAGCAAGTGCCAACCCCGAGCTCACTCCCCGACCCTGTAGCGCCCTCACCGAGCGCGCTGAGACTCGACGTTACGTCAGTCTCGTCTCCTTCCCCGACCGACTCGCCTCAGGCTCCCGGTCTTCGGGCACCTCCTATCGCTCTCATCAACGCTGCAGCCTTTCTGAAGGCTTGTCAGCTAGATGGCTCTCAACAGTTCTCTATCCAGCTGAAGCCTGACGGTAGCTTTCGTGCTGCGTCGGTCGACGCTACTCCCGACCTCTCCTCTGTCCCCGAGGCATACCACGACTTTGCCGACGTCTTTAGCAAGGCGAAAGCATCGGTACTCGCGCCTCATCGGGAACATGACCTCAAGATAGAACTGGAAGAAGGAGCGCCTCTACCGCCCGGTAGACTCTACTCTCTCTCCCCCGTCGAGCTCGAAACCCTTCGGGCATTCATCGACGAAAACCTACGCTTTGGTTTCATCCGTCCGACCTCATCCTCCCATGCAGCCCCTGTCCTCTTCGTCAAGAAGAAGGACGGCTCTCTCCGACTCTGCGTCGACTACCGAGGACTCAACAAAATATCAAAGAAGGATCGGTACCCTCTACCTCTCATCTCCGACCTACTCGACTCTCCGAGTCGGGCAAAGGTCTATACTAAAATCGACCTGAGACATGCTTACCACCTGGTTCGCATTGCCGAAGGTGATGAGTGGAAAACCGCCTTCAGGACTCGCTACGGCTCGTACGAGTGGCAGGTGATGCCCTTCGGTCTCACCAATGCCCCTGCAGCTTTTCAACGATTTGTCAACTCGGTCTTCGCAGACATGCTCGATGTCTGCGTCGTAGTCTACCTTGACGACATCTTAGTCTACTCGGACAACATGGAGGACCATACTGAACACGTTCGGGAAGTGCTTCGGCGACTTCGCCAGCACAAGCTATACGCCAAACCCGAAAAGTGTGAGTTCCATTCGGACTCGGTGGAGTACCTCGGGTACTTCCTTTCCCCCGACGGTTTGACGATGTCGCAAGACAAAGTCAAGACAATCTGCGATTGGCCCGAACCTCGCAAGGTGAAGGACATTCAGTCCTTCCTGGGCTTCGCGAACTTTTACCGTCGATTTATCTTCAATTACTCCGATATAGTGGTTCCCTTAACTCGGTTGACACGGAAAGATGCCCCCTGGGATTTCTCCGACGTCTGCCGACGGTCATTCAACCAACTCAAGAAGGCTTTCACCACAGCTCCCATCCTCACCCATTTCCAGCCAGGCGCCCAACTAACAGTCGAGACCGACGCTTCGGACTATGCGATCGCCGGTATCCTATCCATCACAGGTTCGGATGGCGAGATACGACCGGTTGCATTTTACTCTCGCACTCTGACCGCGCCCGAGCTGAACTATGATACACACGACAAGGAACTTCTCGCTATTTTCGAAGCCTTCAAGGCCTGGCGTCATTATCTAGAGGGCCCTGCCTTCCCGATTGACGTCGTGACCGACCATAAAAATTTGGAGTACTTTTCTACCTCTAAGGTTCTTACCCGTCGGCAAGCGCGATGGTCAGAATATCTTTCTTCTTTTAACCTGATCATTCGTTTCCGACCTGGTAAACTTGGTGCAAAGCCCGACGCCTTGACTAGACGCTGGGACGTCTACCCCAAAGAGGGGGATAGGGGCTTCGCCCGAGTCAACCCACAGAACCTCCGACCGGTGTTCACGGCTGAACAGCTCACCAACTCCCTTCGCGCGACATGCCTACACGCCCCAGTACTCAGAGCTAGTGCACTCATGGACGTCGAGCGTCTCCACGCCGATATCCTAGCCAACCTCCCGACCGATCCCATCGCTAAAGCCCACCTCTCGGACACCTCAAATCCCCGATGGTCGACCGATGAGACTGGTTACCTACGTCTCGATGGCCGCATGTACGTCCCCGAGGCCGATGACCTACGTCTTCGTGTTCTCAGATACAAGCATGACCATCCCCTATCGGGACACTTCGGTCAGAACCGCACCCTAGAGCTCATTCGTCGCGAATACACATGGCCAGGCATTCGTACCTACGTGAAGGACTACGTTAAGTCCTGCACGGCCTGCGCCCGAGCCAAGACGCCACGTCACCGACCCTATGGGATGCTCAAGCAATTACCGGTCCCCGACCGACCATGGAACTCCATCTCGATGGATTTCATCGAGCAACTCCCATCCTCATCCGGCTTTACAGCCATACTGGTAGTCATTGACCGACTATCAAAGCAAGCCATATTCATCCCGACCCACGACACAATAACCTCCCCCGAGCTCGCACAGCTCTTCTTACTCCACGTCTTCGCTAAGCACGGCGTCCCCGCGCATGTAACGTCTGACCGAGGCTCAGAGTTCGTCTCGCATTTCTTCCGATCACTCGGTAAGGCCCTAGATATGAAATTACATTTCACTTCGGGCTATCACCCAGAAGGTGACGGACAGACCGAGCGAGCTAACCAAATACTCGAGCAATACCTCAGGATGTACTGCAACTACCAGCAGGACAATTGGTCGGATCTCTTACCTCTCGCCGAGTTCGCCTACAACAATGCCCCTAGCGCTACGACTGGTGTATCACCGTTCTTCGCGAACAAAGGATACCACCCGAACCTCGCTGTGCACCCCGAGCGCGACCTCTCGTCGGCTCGGGCACGGGAATACGCAGTTGACTTAGAGTCATTGCATGAGTACCTACGTGAAGAGATGGCTGCTGCCCAGAAAAGGTACCAAGGCCCTGCTGACGCCAGAAGATCACCCGCACCCGATTTCAAAGTCGGTGATCAAGTATTCGTCAAAGCCAAGTACTTTAGGTCTACCCGACCGTCAAAGAAACTCTCCGAGAAGAATCTCGGTCCCTACCCAATCATCGCCCAAGTCGGCACTCTATCATTCACAATCCGTCTCCCCGACTCTATGCGTGCTGTCCATCCCGTCTTCCACGTCTCACAACTCGAACCAGCGACACCGAATACAATACCGAATCGGTCACAACCTCCACCACCTCCCATCGAAGTCGACGGCGAACCCGAGTTCGAGATCACCGAGATCCTCGACTCAAAGTTCGACCGACGTCGACGCCAATGCCCACTCCTTTACCTAGTTAGATGGGCTGGTTACGAAGGTACCGACGAAGAAACATCTTGGTTGATCGCGACCGAGCTAGGACACGCATCAGAACTCGTGGCCGACTATCACAAAGCCTACCCGACTAAGCCAGGCCCCTTAGAAAGCCTCTCACGCTAAGTCTTTCGGATCACCGAACAAAGTCTATTGATAGTATACAAAAACAAAGTAAAAAGAAAAAAGAAAACTAAATACAAATACGGTCCGACTACTCAGACTCGCCCTCTCCGTCTTCGTCTCCCGACTCTTCGCCTTCCCCGTCCGTCTCGTCCGACTCCTCCTGCTCTTCGCTCCCCTCGGGCATCGCCTTGCCCTTGCCTTTCGGATCCCTCGCATCTGCGACCCTCTTCGTCTCCCAGGCTACCCCTTCTACCTTTCGACCGAGCTTGACCAGTTCCCTGGTGTTGCGGTCGATCGCCGCCACAATTTCCCCGAGTCGGCGGTCTAGGACCAGCGCGACTGGGTCTGGCCGATTCGATGGCCCAGCCACCGAGAACCCTCCCATCGCCGCCTCGATCTCCTCTGTACTCGCGGCGTCGGCGATCGTCTTCTTCGACCGTTTCCTCTTTTCGCCTCCTCTCGGCGACGTGTTTGCCTCCACCGTCTTCTCGCTTTGCTTTCTCTTCTCTCCACTCGCCGACCTCTCCATCGCGGCCGTCGACACACCGAAGGTGCACTTGATCTTGGATCGTTGACACCGACTGCAAGTCGGTGTGCGCGCACCGTCGGCCAGCTCGCACCCGCCACTGTTGCCGCTTCGCCTGCATCGGTCACAAGGGGGCCTGAACCCCATTATGCCCGTGTTCGAGCGGGCAGTCACCTGTCGGGGCTATTTCAATAATAAATCAGCAAAAATCAAATAAAGAAAAAAACCAACGGCGCACCTTAGGCTTCGGCCCCAGCCCTAAATGTTCCCGCATCGCCTCGCCAGCCGCCAGCGACTCAGCCTTCTCTCTCGCCCTCACCTCGGCCTCGGCCTTGCGCCTCGCCTCGAAATCCGCTCGCGCCTTCACCTCCTCTTCGGCTTTCCGCTTCTCTTCGGCGACCCTTCTCGCCTCTTCCTCAGCCTTCTTCCTGGCAGCCTCCTCCGCCAACCTCCTCGCCTCTTGCTCGGCCGCCTGTTTCATCAATCGCTCCCGTCGCCGACGCGACTGTTCGTCAAACTTGGCGATTTGGACTTGGATCGAATCGGTCGGCTTCCCTTCCAACTCGGGCGAGGGGGCGCGCGTCCAGTCGACGTTGTCGGTGTTGCTAGCGGACATGTTTAAATCGAGGGTGGTATGAAGGAAAGGATTTGTTGGGCTACCGTCACCGAAGGCCAGTCTTAAATATGCCCTAACCGATTTTCAAACCCAGACAATGGTCACGCACATTCGGTGTGGAATACGCGTTGCAGCCTCGTGGGCTCGGCCCTAAGGGGGGGATACTGTCACGACCGTGACATCCGATCACCCTGTACCCTATTGTCCGATCGCGTCCACGCGTTCGCCGTCCGTCTATTGTATGTACTCCCTTTTCCGTTTCTTGCTATCTGTCCTGTATCGCCACCGATCGGTGAGCGCGTTGTCCGTTCTGTCTCTCTGTACTATTACCTAATATGTTTCCTTTCTTGTTTCCGGTTACTATACGTTCCCGTCCCGTTGCATTACTAATACGATACTCATCGGTAATCCGGTTATCGCACTTACCGTACTTACTCAGCGCGCAGCGTGACTGCGCTCGTCATTCGTCGGTAATCCCGACTTCCCGTACATCGCCTCATCCGTTCCACTCAGTATAAATACCTAGATACTCGGTCTGTTGTAGTTCAGTTCGAATATCGAATAAGATACTTCTCATCTGTTCTCCCTGTGCACTCTCCGTCTCTGTCTCGTGCAAGCAAGACCGTTTACTCGGTCCGTCAGACCGTTACTCGGGAAGCGCGACTACGCTACGTAGCATCTCGGTCTTACCGCTAGACCAACCCCTGACCCCCTGACCCCTCGTAGAGATCAGATCGGTGAAGAACCGGTCTTGACAGTCTCACCAATTGCTGCAGGTTGTTTCTCTTCAATGATATATAAAAGATTTAACTATTAATAAATGTGTGACCGCATAACATTAGACAAACCTTTGGTCTTCACCCGCGGCTTTGGTTTGTCACTGACCACAGGATGATTTACCATCGTATCTGTGGGTGCATGACCCATATCATCCGGTATTGTTTGTCAATTTTCACCGTCATATAATGTATTTCTCACCTTTTTGTTTCACAGGTTCAGCATCCTTATGTTGATCGGATCCAGCAGGAATAAAATATGCCTTGTTGGGCGGGCCAACCTTGATATTGTGACTGGAACCATTGTCCCTTTCATCCAAAGCGGAGTCTTGGCATGTTAGTTAGAGTACCTTCCTAGGGTAGTACGCCTTCCCACTTACTGTCTGCAATTTTGTCACCAGCTTTTCCCTTTGAGTGTCCTTTACCACCCATGCGTTGTGGCTCAGCACCTCCTAACATATGTCAACAATATTAAGACACATGAAGGTAAATCCTTACTGTGAATATTTGCGCCGCTGTGTAGGTCCTTTGGCTGGCCTCCGGCCCTGGAGGGACCCGCGGGCCCTGTATGCCGCGGCATTCCCTCTTCATCTGCTTCCACGTCGTCATCTTCATTGATGGCAGGTTCTGACCATGGCTCAGTAGTGGCATATTTAATATGATTATATTCACCTTTCCTGCGACCCTTGACTGGTGCTTTTTGGCCGGAGTGTCCCGCTGCAGAGCCGCGGGGCCTTTCCTGCCGTGGCAATGCATCTTCATCGTCATCCTTGTCCTTGTCCTTGTCCTCATCACCCTCTTCACCCTCATCATCATCCTCCTCATCATCATTGTCATCATTGTCATCCGGTGAAGGTTCTAATCATGCCTTAGTAGTTCCTTATTCAATAACATTATCCATACCTTTCCAGCGTCTTTTGACACCACTCTTTGCAGAACCGCGGTGGGATTGGCTAACTGCGGATTGGACTGACCCGTCAGACTCCAACCATCTCTTGAACCTGAAGGTATCAGTTGGATAAGTCACCTGCCTGTCTCGCCACCACTCCAATATGGCAGTGGCCTCCTGGTTTGTAAGCCTAGAGGGTTCCCTGAAGGCTACATTGGTTGGCCAATACCAGCCAGAGATATATATGCCGCGGTCTTCTGCAATGGCAGCCCAGGGAACAGTGACATCTTGGCGGTCACAAGCCTTTCCTGTGTGACACCATTAGTCTTTAATTTCCAGATCTTATTTACATTACCATAATGAAAACCAATGAATGCCCGCATGACATCCTTCTTGTCTTGTGCATTCATATTGAGAATGACAGGGATGGACAGCATCCCATCCTCATTGGAGGGGAGGTTAATCCGCGGGCACCGTTTACCTTGGCCGGGCTTTCTTCTTGGCACCTGGTTTTTGTCCTCGTCCTCGGAAGGTTCACCGGCATCTTCCTGCACCCCAAACACCTCATGGGCATATCGCTCCCATTTGCTCTCTACCCTGTCCCACCCCTCAAACATCTTTCCATCACCTATTTCATCATTGAAGTCGTGCCTGCTGGTGTTAGTAAAAGTATCCACACCCAATGACCGCACCTACAGGCCATACATAATATCCCCTGCAGCATCTTTCCAAGCCGCCATCACCACCACTCTTGCACCACATTGCTTCCACATTTCCTTTGAAAACTCCTGTGCAAACTTCCGGCCTTTTGCTTCCGTGGTTCTACCCACACCTGAGTGAAATTTGGGAATGGAATAATATACTCACTTTGCTTGAATCTCTGCAGGGGGGTGGCTGTTGTTCCATTCCTTCACCATCCCAGCTGCTTGCTCGATCTGCTTTGGGCTCATTTTCTTGATCACCTTTCCCACTGCCTGTTGATAAAATTTAATATACCCCTTGGATCCGGGTGCATGCCCAGCTCTTGTCAGTAAAGAATCTATTTTCTCCTTGTGTTGGTGTGCTACCACCATGTGGGTATTCCATCTCCGGCCATACTTGACAAGTTGCTTTTTCTTCCGGGTATGACTGTGGTTATAGAGCCACGTCTGAATTGCCTATGAAGACACATTATTGTAACACCTCTAAATTGGGGGAAGCACTCACCTTCTTCTTGACCACCCATTGGTTACTCTTGAGGGTCCTATTGGCCTCCAGCCCTTGAACAGTGTGTGCAATGTCCTTGAAAATAGACTTCCTCTTTGTCGCATCAGCACCCATCCACTGTTCCAATTTCCCCTGGATAATTGCGACCTCATCTTTTCGGAGGGGGGTCTTGCCTTGGCCTGAGCCATCAGAGTGCCCACCACTGTTGCTGCTGCTGTATTCAGAATCAGACATGACTGAGGTGGAACCCTTGCCACAATTCCTAAGTTCTGGTGTGCATACCGGGTTGTTGAACAAAGTTCCCGCGGTCACCTCCTTCCCATGTCACAGGGACCCTTGATCCTCCCTTCCCATTTATGTGCAAATATAACACGGCACTCAAGGCCTATTTGGAAAGGTTCTGGGAATATTTGCAAATGTTATACCATACATGGAAAGGTCCATTTCGTCAGCGTCCATTTTCCCGACCCTTATTCGCCTATCTCAAGATCTCATTCCATATTTGGAAATGTTTCATTTGTACCTGAAGATTGTCCCGAACTAGATTGGGAACCGAGGATCCCAATGCAATCATTGAAGTTGTTCGAGTTCAAGGTATTGCAATGAGGCATTTTGAGTTCAAAAGCAATCCTTTCTGTGAGCTTTGCGTCCAGAGACCATCATGGGGAAGTCCAAGGTAGTTAAAGCTGGACCATCTACACCTGTAATGCAGGTGACATGGAAGACAGTAAGATCAGGTAGACGATCCAAGGACAAGATAGTCAAGGCTCCACCCCGAAAGAAGGCACGCATTGAAAGAGCTGATGACAATCAATCCCCAACTCGGGCTGGTTCATCTGCATTAGAGCACACCAATTTCTTTCCTGATGAACCTGTAGAGGCATATGCTGCCATAGATGACCCACCTCTGCGAGCATGTAGATTGCCAAGGAACCAGGTCAGATTGATCCCCACCCCCCTTTAATTTCAGAGTTTATTTCATCCGACCATAGGATTAGAGTTTAAAAGTCCAGTCCAGTCCGGTTTTTTTGCCTTTTTTGGAAGAGGACCGGACTGGACCACTTTTGGAAGCCTGGGAATGGTTCATGGACCGCTTAAAGACCGGTCCAAAACTGCTAAAAAAACCAGTCCAAACCACTAAAAAACCGGTTTTTTTGCATTTTATTGATGTTTTTCACATCAAAGGTGTGTCAGATAGCATCTATGAGCATGGGTATTCAAACCCTGACCAGTGAGGTTTTGGTCCTTGAATTTCAGTAAGTAGGATCAATAACATAAAGTCTGCTGGAGGGAATGCAACACATCATGAGCTTGGGAATGACAAAGTTTCCATTCATGATTCATCAATGTTTTGTCACAGGTAGCATCTGCAGCTACAACTGCAGACAGTAAGCAGAGAGGATAGTCTTCTGGTTGGTCAGTTGCTATGTTTGTGGCATTGAGGCATTCACAAATAACACTGACAACTGGCATGTACAGCTGTTGAATTATTGTCCACGAATCTATACAGCACTGTAGCAAAATATGTTTCTGAAGTAAGGTCCCTTCCTGACAATCTGTGGGATGGTTTCCTAAGGAGGCCTTATCCAAACACAGATGGTGCCTGCCAATAGTATGAGGTAGTTACATTACAAACAAACCAAAGGTACTAGAGTTTAAAAGTCCAGTCCAGTCCGGTTTTTTTGCCTTTTTTGGAAGAGGACCGGACTGGACCGCTTTTGGAAGCCTGGGAATGGTTCATGGACCGCTTAAAGACTGGTCCAAAGTGGTTGCAACCGGTTTTCAAAAAGACCGGTCCAAAACTGCTAAAAAAACCAGTCCAAACCACTAAAAAACCGGTTTTTTTGCATTTTATTGATGTTTTTCACATCAAAGGTGTGTCAGATAGCATTTAAATACTATTTATAGACTGTAGTAATTATATACAAGTCATTATATATTTATTTGTGCCATATTTCATCCAAAAAGATCAGTTTTACACCCCTTAAGACCCACTGCAGGCCAAAATTAGCCTGTAATATAGGGGTTTTTATACCATATATGTATTGCTTACATAATGCGGTTGCAACCGGTTGCAACCAGTCTTTTTCATCATTCTCAAAAGTAGGCAACTGGCAACTGCAGTCCGGTTGCAACCAGTCCAGTCCAGTCCAGTTTCTGGTCTTTTTGCGGTCCTATGGACTGGACTTTTAAACTCTACATAGGATCACTATCTCCAAGACTGGCTGCCCTTCAAGGCCAGATATTTGTCCGTGCTGCTGGAAATGGAGTCACCCATGGAATCAAAAATCTGCATGTGCTGTGGAAAGGATGCGACATTTAGGTGCACAGAGTGTGCTCATAGACCAATGTTCTGCAGTAACTGTTGCTTGGATGCACACCAGCAGAGTCCCTTCCATCGGATTCAGAGATGGACTGGAACCTTCTTTGAGGACTTCTCTCTTTGCCTGGTGTGTCATTTCTTTCACCATATCTACATGATAATTAATAGAGTAGATTGGTTTTGTGATGCACTTGGGCCACGGTGGAAAACCTTGTCCCAGAGGGGGATATAGCCGCGGGAATATTGCAAGCAACGATGAAGAGGCTTGGGAAGATATGGAGGATGATGGGCGACCGCCTCATCTGACTAGACCACAGGACAGAGGTTGTCTAACCTTGGTGCACACAAATGGAGTGCACTTTTGTGATATTCAGTACTGCAGCTGCAGTGGTTCCAAGGATTCACACCTACAGCTCATGATGGCCGGCCTTTTCCCTGCAACAACCAAGAGTCCCAGGTCCGCATTTAGCTTCCAAGTGCTGGATGATTTTATTTGGGATAATGTGGAATGTGGAACGACCGCGATGAACTACTATAGTAAGCTGCAGAGAGTGACATCCAATGCATTCCCGCATTCTGTGCCGGTGAGTAAAGTAGCCCATTCATTACCGTGGTACTGATGTAGCCATGACAGAATAGGTACAAGGAGCTTCTGAGAGTGTCCAGGGCATGGAGACTTCTGAAACTTCTCAAGTGGCAGGGATTTCATGCAGGGTCGTCAGACCCTGGGCCAGGGGAGCTGGTCCTCTTTTGCCCGGCATGTCCTCAACCGGGGGTCAATATTCCACCCGTGGGAGAGGTGGATCTAGCGCAGTGAGTTATGATCTTGTACCCTTGACAAATCCTACTGATAATGGTAGCTGGAAATATGCTCACATAATTGCGATGGATGGAAATTTCAAAGCCGAGCATATGTTGCTCAAATCAGCTCCTAATGAGATCTGGTTGATGGATGGGAAGGGATTCATGGTAACATCAGGGGCTTATAGAACATATTTAGCAGGGAGTGCGAATCGAATAGAGGTAAGCTATCCATCCCTTGAGCCGCGGTCATTTACCAACCTGCGGTGGCTGTCAATGCCGCGGTCAGAAATCGGACTGCAGCAATCACCGGGCAGTCAACCAGGCTAATTCAAATAGAAGTCAGTTGGCTTCAACCGGAATTGGTGGGTGTGCCTGTGCAAGACATGGCTGCTTTATTCCCCATGCCATGGTGGATTTTCAAAAGGGAGAGCAGTATGTCCGCGGTATACCATGACAAATTGACATTGACTGGTGACTAGGCAAATCAACATGGACTATGCCCTGGTGCACGCAGTGCGCCATGGAATGGGCCAGGAACAGCAGGTGGTAAATTTCTATGACATCAATTGTCAATACAGCAAAAATCTGCAAAGGCAGATAGAAGGCAATTGGTTCATATCTCTTCCACCAGCGTTAAGGATCCAACCTGGAATTGGAATTTGGCATGTCCATGGACACCAAAGTGAATGTTTTGTGAGGTATTCCCCAAATTTCATTCCTGGTGTTGGCAATGTGGACAGGGAAATAATGGAAACTCTGTGGGCTTCCTTAAATATTGTTTCCCCTTCTACACGAGGAATGGCTGCCCCTCATCGGCAAGAAATGCTTGACTTCCAAATGAACGATAGTAACTTCTTAAAGATGGTCCGCATGCGTGAGTGGTCCTCAAGTGTGCAATATTGGAGCAGTATTCACAATTTCCAGCTTTGTCTTTGAAGAGGAAACTGACAATTGCAAGATGAAATCTCACATCATCTAGTGATTCCTTTGCAAATTTGGATGCAACAGTTCCCCAGCACCTCCGTCAAATTTGGAAGGACCAGGAGACAAAGGCGCTTCTTGAAAGGTTGACAAATCTGAAGGCAATGGATATATTTGAAGTCCAATTGGAAAAAGGTAAGCCTCACAGTGGAAGATAGATAACAATTTTGATTTTGTGGGGTAAGCCCCAAGCATTAAATCCGTGGAGATGAAGCTCATAGAAATGCCAACCGCGGGTTCACCGCGGGGATCCACCACATGGATGGCCAGAGCCCTGAGAGTGGAAGAGGCACAGGTAGTCCTCTCATTGGATGCACGAAAGATTGATGCAAGGGCTACTGAATCCCAAAGGCTCGACCTTTCACGCCAACATGACAGGCTACAATCCCAGATCAATAGTTTGGTGCAGACCATGGCAACATTTCTGGGCCCAGACTGGGACAGTACACTTGATGGGATTCACGGAGCAGATACTGATAGTGATGAAGATGATACATTCATTACTCTGGCTCCAGGGCATGCTGAGCACACCATACTACCACTTCCGTCCTATATAGGTGTGCCGCGCTGCCATGAGCTAGGGCTGATTGGCCTGGTGGAGCAAGAACTTCAGCTCAGACAAGGTCAGGCCAATGACACTTTACATGAAATACGACTTGGTCTAGCAGATAAGGTGGTGTTGTTTCGGACAGAGGTCAGACATGGGAGGAACTATGTGGGGACCACCCGTGCATGGAAAAAGGTAGCTGACCTGGATGCAATGGTAAAAAGATATGCCGTGGTCTACCACCGTTGCAGAAAGCAAATGATCGCCTTAGAGGCCGAGCCGAGGATCCTGGACCGCTATAAAGTACTTTCCAAAAAGGATCTCACAGTCAGCACCGCGGTCTCAGATCCCAATGCAAGGGGACATCACCATGACTCTTTGGCATGGTTTTGGACTATGGATATACCCAAAGACACTGATAAAAATGATTGGATGTCAGAATGTAAGCCTTTCCATGCACCATCATATACCCTTCAGAATAATGATTCGGACCAGTTTACCATGTCCACTGGCTGCGGGAAAAGGCAAAGCGAGACAGATGGACTGAGGAAGTGGAGTTGATAACTGCAGAACAGGGTTGGACACATACTTTCTTCAGGACCCGGGCAAATCGCTGGGAGGAAAATGCCTCCGAGGCTTCATTATGTGGTGACCATGGCTTGGCATGTTATGCAGCAAGGCAATATGACATGTATAACAAATTGGGTAGACTTTGTCAGTAGTCCCATGACTGCTGCATATTATTTGTGTCGTTGAGTCATAATTTGTGATGTTCATTATTATGGGGAACATCAGTCAGATAATTCAACTATCATTCAATGTGGACAGGAAAAAATCATAATTGTCATGTGTCACTATTGGGATGGCCACACTACTCATTTGTGCCTCTCCATAATCTATCCGCGGATGCCGCCCATTTGTCCTCCAGTTCATCCCCTGCATTGGTCAAATATTCCACCATAGCCATGCGGTCAACCAGATGTTGCAACACCATGTTTTGATGAAAGATCTTCTCATCAGTTTCTTCCAACATTTGCTCAGTTTGTAGTCAGAGATCCTTCAGGCCAATGTGGGGGGTTTCTGGGACATCAAATAAAGCCGGGATTGCAAAGTCCCCAGGCTATTGACAATTTTATTAGCTTATCATCACACATGAATGTAACCTTACCTGGTATTCGGCAAAGAATTTCTCTGCCTCTGTGACCAGCTGGGTGAAGGTTGTCCGCGGTATATCTCCACTATTCCCCCACACCCACCACTCCCACGGTGTACTGTGTGTGCTGCGGACTCTAGCCTCCCGATGATACACCTTGAATACATTTATTTCTTTGATTTGTTCCATCAAAGCTTCTGCATCCGGATCCGCCACGGATACCCAATCCATCACATGTGCTGCGACCGCGGGGACTTGCATCACTAGCCCCTTTCTGTTGCACGCGGCAAGTAGCTGCTCCAAAAGTGCCTACATGGGGGATATGGTCATATTCAAAGTTTCAATATGGAAGAACACACCACTTCTGCATGAACATGTCCATACCAGTTGATCTTCTCCAGAATGGCATGGTCACTGCTTTGCTGCAAAGAATACACGAACCACCTGAATCGGATGCCGATATATTGCAATGTCAGGGACAGCCTGCGCGCAACAATTGCTTCAGAATCCATCGATGCAGGATCAGGATCAAAGGTCAATATTTATAATAGAATCTCTTGTATTCCCACGTGCCACCGGACCATTGTTCCTCAAACAATGATCACGGTACAATTAAAAGTTAGTTATTTCCGCGGACACAAAATTACTGCCACATTGCTTCCATTCAAATCTGATTGGTTTATCATTTGTGTTCCAATTTGAATGAGATATATCAGTTCGGCAGTGGCTACCCACAGTCAGCATATAGGTTGTTCCCTGGCATGGCTAAATTCCATTTTTGCAATTGGTAGGGATATTTGGCAGTTATTGTTATTGTTATTTATTTTCAATTGGTGACTGATTTCGGTAATTGGTGACCAATTCCTGCCATATCCTGATTGCCGCAGCATGGGATCCCGGGATAGGTCAATACGCATTCTGGCATATCTTCCTTTCTTTTCCCCTCAATTCAATCCCCTCCATGGCTAGTCCTGTGTCATATCCAACCAACTATGCGCTCTCTCAACGTGTTGCTGGATACATGCGACGGCGCTTTTGTTCTTTGGCATTCCAGGACTCACTCCCCGTGGTACCTCCCATTCCTCTTGATCTCCCTGTTGACCTTTCGGTTGGGATGCATCAAATGGTGGCCACTTTGGTCACTGCATATCAAAATTGAGGTATGTATTTCCAATATCTATTTGGCAAGGTACTTATGTGTTTCTAGTTGAGTCTGGTGTGGACCTCTTGAGACTGGCGGAGTCATTGGCAGCAATGGAGCCTGGTACCAATGTGGATAGGGAGCAGTCCTTTCTTTCCAAGTTCGCTCCAACTCTCTCTGGTGTCCTGGATGAACCCTCTATTATTTTGGGGGAGGGTGGGACTGTAGCACTCTGGTATCTCCCTGGTGCCCTGGCACGCCCAACATAGGTATGCCCCAATACTGCCTATTTTTGACCATGTTCATTAATAAATGCAGGCAAATATTCTGCATGCTTTAAGTCTGCTTCGTACACAACTGGCCAGCAGTATAACTGGGCGGACCTGGCGATCAGAACCGCGGTATTTTAATAGGGAAGATAGGCAAGTGACCGGTTGTCTGGAGTTATCTCCTGCAATGCACCAGATGGGTCATTATGTGGGTATATATCTATTATCGGATGGACCTACTCATCATCCCATATTCAGCATGAAAATGCCTCTATATCAGCGGACCTTAACACACCCACGGGATTTCAGTGGCTGCAAGATATGATATATCCTTCTGCCATCGTATCGGGTGCGTTGTTGATTATGCATCCACAGCTCTATGAGGACGGTATGTGAGGAATGAGTACATTGGAGGATTGGTCTTCTATGTATGACCCGGTAATGAACCACGCCCTATCCCTCTGGCCTACTGCATTCACCAATATTTCCCTTATCGCCAATCGGTCGACCCCACTTCACCGTGACCCCCAGTCACGTGCCAGCTGGTACGACGTCATTGTCAATGTTGGGGAATACACCGATTGTGTAATGGCCATCCCCACCCTCGGCATCGAGCTAGTCTATAAGCCAGGTACCACGGTTGCATTCTCCGGGAGGCTCCTCCGGCATGGGGTCAATGCTGTTGAAGGAAACCGGTATTGTTTGACTTACTATATGAGGGATAATATCCATCAGTGGGCACATGTTCCACGGTGTGCCGACTGGATGAGGATCAATGGTGTGGAGCATTTGTTGAGGGCTACTGTAGTGTAAATACATGGAGGTACTTGTAGAAATATGATTGTCATAGAAAATTTACTAAAAAATCTTAAAATATGGTCGCGACTTACTTAGTGACTTATCCTGTGCTCTGGCTGTCTGGAAGTGAGCCATTCTGCTGCGGCTGCTTTTAGGGAACATCTCCTGAGCATTCATTAACTTACCCACCTGTATATTTTGGTACATCAATAGCGTCCCTGGGGCCTTTATAGATAAATCATTGTGCCATAGCTTAGGCACCATTACCCTGCCGCAGCTTTGTCCTAAACCGGATTCCAGCCCACCCCTCATTCCTGGGATTGCAAGATATGGGCTCATCCATATTAGACAGTAAATTTAATATCAGCCCACCTATTATACTTGAAGCTGCAAACTATAGGCCCTCTTATATGGTAGGGGACAGTATATTTGTAGCCTACCCATGACACATGGGATTGTGGAATTACATTTGGGCTTACTCGTATCCCATTGCAACAATCAGTTCTCAGCCCACTGGTACTACTCCGTGTTAATGTATGCGGGCTCACCTGTTTGTTAGGGGACACAATTATTTCGGCTGACCTGATACACACGGGACCATAGAAAAACAGCCCTTTCTATACACCATATGACCATGCTTGCCCCAGCCCACCAATTCTACACAACATCAATGAATATGGGCCCACTCACACAACAAGGGCCAGTGTTATTTGGGCCCACCTATATCATAGTGGACAATAAATATACAGCCCATTGGTGTCATATGGGATGATTAAATTTTGAATGGGCTCACCTGTATCCAATTGAAACAATGAATTCTCAGCCCACTCGTGCTACCTGTGTCAATGTATGGGGGCTCACCTGTTTGTCAGGGGACAGCATTCCCTCGGCTGACCCGTGTCACACAGGACCATATAATAACAGCCCTATCATACACCATGTGTACATGCATATCACAGCCCACTCGTGCTACATGACAGCAAAGAATATGTGCCTGCCAAAACTGTAGGGGACAGTGGTATGTGGGCTGACCTATAGCATAGGGACATTATATACACAGCCCACCTGTGTTATATGGGATGATTAAATGATACATGGGCTCACCTGTATCCCATTGGAACAAGCCACTATCAGCTCACTTGTACTACTCGGTGTCATTGTATACAAGGCTCACCTGTTTGTTAGGGTACAGTAGTAATCTGGCTGACCCGTATCTATGGGTCCATATAATAACTGCCCATCCATTTTACATGGGGTGGTGTAATATCACCATCCCCCTATAAGAAGGATGATGGAATAATATATGCGCTCACGTGGAGCTCATTGGCACACATATTTGTGTGCTACTATGGAACATGGGCCCACTAAGCCTGCCTTTATTCCACCCGCGGGTAATCCATAGTTCTGGAACTGAATAGCCAACTAGTGGTGATAAACTTGTGGTAGTATTTTGTTGTGATCAATTGAGATAGCCAAATGCCTGATGGTCAACCACTCCCGGTTGCCCACAGTCTTCCTGTGGTGGCATTGATAAAGGAATTTCTTGTCAACTACTGAGAGTAAAGGCCAAGTAGGTTTTCCATCTCTGTTGGAATCCATAGTGGTTGGTGGTCAACCAACAGGAGGCAGTAAACCCGTGGTAGTGAAGCCAGTGCTGCTGACAGAGTGGTTGAATCACCCCTTATTGTATGTACTGGTACTTCTCCCACAGTAGATCACTCGGTAAATATCCAACTGGCTGTAATCCATCCGTGGTAGTAGAGCCAGTACTGCTAGCCCACACATTACCTTTGCATTCCGGTAAATCAATTAATGCGCATTGGTAGTGAAGTCATGGTGGTCAACCTGGTGGCCTCAACCTAGTAAGTTAACCTGCGGTATGTTAACCGCGGTATGTCACCCCCTGTCCACCCGGTAGGATAGCCCTTGACAGGTTTGGTTGGATCACCCCTTACTATATGTACTGTTACTTGTCTTCTCTAGCCAACCAATTACCTAGTGAATCTATTAATGTACATTGGTAGTGAAAGCCATGGAGACCAGGTTGACTGAAAGTATCAAGCCGACCCGCGGTAAGTGAACCCGCGGTAGGTGGTAAGGTCAACCCCTGTAATCCATCTGTGGTAGGACAGCCCTTGGCAGAGTTGGTTGGATCACCACTTACTAGATGTACTGGTAGTGTCTTCTATGGCCAACCAATTACCTTTGCATTTCAGTGAATCTATTAATGTACATGGGTAGTGAAAGCCATGGAGTGGAGTCGACCTGGTTTACAGAGGTATTGAGTCAACCTGTGGTAAGGAAACCCGCGGGAGGTAAACCTGCGGTAAGTCAATTCCTGATAAGTCAACCCATGGTTTGTCACCCTCTGTGATCCATGGTAGGTCAACCTTTGACAGGGTTGGGTGGATCACCCCTTCCTAGACATACTGGTACTGGTCTTTTCTAGCCAACCCATTACCTTTGCATTCCAGTCAATCTATTAATGTTCATTGGATGTTATCAAAGCCATGGTAGTCAAACTAGTTGACCGGAGGGAGTGAGCCAACCTGCAGTAGGACAGCCCGCGGTAGGTCTACCTGCTTCAATCCATCTGCGGTAGAATAGGCCCTGGCAGGGTGGTTGGATCACCCCTGTCAACCCGCGGTAGGACAGCCCGCGGTAGGACCCCCTGCTTCAATCCATCTGCGGTAGAACAAGCCCTGGCAGGGTGGTTGGATCACCCCTGTAAACCTGCGGTAGGTCCCCCTGCTTCAACCCATCCACAGTAGAACATGCCCTGGCAGGGTTGGTTGGATCACCCCTTACTAGATGTATTGGTACTTGTCTTTGCCAGCCAACCCATTACCTTTGCATTACAGTAATCCTGGGCTGGTCCATTAATGTGCATTGGAGTAAAATCCTGGCTGGCCCATATGACATGGTGACAACAACTATATCCCCATCCATCACACCTCCTTAAACACCATCATAGCCCACCAAAATCACATGGTGACAATATTGGTGTGTGTAGCCCACCCGTGTTACATGATAATAGTTAATGCTGGGCTTGTCCTCCGCTGGCCCGTGACACACGGCCGATTTTCACCCTCGTCTGACCGTGTTACACGTGACAAAGTAGGTGCATTATGTGCATTGTCACCTTGACCAGAACCTACGCAAGGGATAAATGCACATCGTCCTTGTCATTGAATCCAAGCAGTCACCAACTCTGGCCAGACTAATCCCTTGTCCAGCCCTCTGCCCTCCTCCTTCTTCCACCTTCGTCCGGACTTGACTGGACCCCCTACCAGAGTAGACCCAGACTTGACATACCCCAGGAGTATCCTGCATCACTGTCTGCATCACCCTGTTGGTGTAGATCCCCTTTCCCCCTCCTCAGCATATCCTCTCTGGACACCATGGAGGTAAACCACCACTCACACATTTTTGTAGTCCTTTGTTGGTGTTGTGTTTGGGTTATTACTCCGACCCAAATCCACACTTTGACTCACAACGTGCACCATTTCGAGGAAATCTTTGGCAGCCGTAATCGCTGCAGCTTTGGAGCGAAGAGGCATAGTCCAGGCATGAGAAGTATAGTCGTCGTAGAAGGTGATAACATATTTAAACTTCCGGTATGATGTAACTGGGAAGGATTTGAGATCAGAGTGCACCAGCTCAAAGGGCCTGGAAGCATGTCTTTCGTTCTCTGGGAAAGCTCAATTGGGCATCTTCCCAAGAGCACATCCAGGGCAAACACAGTCCTCAGTAGGAAAGTGGATCTCCGGAAAGCGCTGTGTATGCTTTTGCACGTGTCGGAGTACTTCCTTCGAGGGGTGCCCGAATCTCCAGTGCATAATGTCATAATCGACTTTGCTCACAGAGGCAACATAGTTAGATCTAATTATCGGGATAGATCTAATCCTGAAAATGATGTTGTGATCATCTTCTGGGTCTGGCCCAAACCATAGGTGTTCAGCTTTGTGAGTGAGGCTAATGCCTCGCTTATTGCCAGTGACTTTGTAGTTATGCTGGAGCATTTCACCCATAGAAATAAGGCGTGCAGTAGCGCCTGGCATATGGAGCACTTGGGTGAGTGTGATAACTTTCTCATCCCCAGAATTGTGGTCTAGGCACCAGAGTAATACCGTGCCAATACCAGCAATTAGTGCTACACCATTAGCCATTTTGGCATAGTGCGCTCGCTTTAGCACGTTATAGGAGGCGAAATTGCCTATGTCACTGGTGAAGTGGTGTGATGTGCCAGAGTCTAGGAGCCAGAAGGCACCAGATAGTTCACTATCATCAATCATTTTTCCCTTACAGCCAGCACAGCATGCATCATTCAGACATGAACAGATATATGCATTGCTCGAGGGGACATGACACGACATATTGTAGTTACTACTTGCTATATACAGTGACGGCATGAAGCGCACATGTAAAGGGAGCGTGTCAGTGTCGGTCAGTATGCGTGCAGAAGGTACTTGCCTGAAGAGGCTGGCCTCTGCGCCCATTGCCATCGACGTCGCATTGTAGCGGTCAAGGACCATCACGTTGATTTCGTCAAACTCGTCATCGGCGAAGGGCTCGTGGGCAAAGGGTTCATCATCCCCAAGGGAGATGGCATCCTCCTCATACATTGTGATGCGCTCCTCAAGATGAGGGCGCTTCAACAAGGAGGGATTGGCCTCGGGCTGGTCCAGGTTCACACTTGCCAATGACACAACTTGGTCAAGGGTGCAGATGGTCTGGCAGGAGGGTTCTACCCCCAGACGGTGTGCCAAATCGAAGGCCCGAATGGAATGCAGGGGGCCGTAGTTGGTAGCACCAGGGGTGTGAGCCAGGGCGCGAGGGTCGACGGTGGGTTCTGGTCCATCGTAGTGGACGTAAGTGGCGAAGGCTGCCTGTTGGGCATTTTCATGGTGAGCATGAGCCTTCTTGCTGCTGCATCAGATGCGGCCTCCCTATCCTTGGGCAGGAGTGTTTCCACTCGCACCGCCATTGGACCCGCCTTGCTGCTGCTGCTGCTGCTGGGAAAACTTTGGGTCAGCTGGCTTGCGCTTTACAGTGCTAAGCTTGTTGGCCTAGGGGCCCTTACCACCAGCACGAGAAGAGGCACCTTTCTGCTTGAATGAAAGCGTGGTGGCCTTGACGATCCCGTCGGGCTTCAGATTCTTGATCTTGTCTGGTGATGTTTGGCTGAGTATCTGAGCTACAACCTCCATGGTGGGAGGGAGCTTGCAAAGAATAATCATTGCCTGCACAGGGGCAGGGAACTCGAAGCCAGTGTCCTTCAGGTAGGTGAAGTGGCTAAGCAACTTCATAATGGCGGGAGCAGGATGGGAGCCAGCAGGGATGTTGGTGGCCAGGAGCTTGCTAAGCTCAGCATAGGCGGAACCAATACTGGGGGCGCCGAAGTTCTTCTTCAGGTGGTCCCATACTTCCTTGACAGATGCAAGTTCGGAAACGGCAACTTGAATTGAGGGGGCGAGGCACAAGGTGATGTTACCGAGCACTCTCTCAGTATTGTCATCCCATTCCTTTCGGTCATCGTGACTGTCAGCAGGTTGCATCGTCGAATAGACATACCATTGGCCTTTGGCCCAAAGGTAGGCCTGCATAGAGGTGTGCCACTGCTGCCAGTTGGAGCCAGTGAACACAGGAACCATCTTGTCGAGAGTGCTGGACATGGTGATATTCTGTTGGGAGTCAAGGAGTCAGCAAGTGAATGCGACAACGGACAAGCACGAAAAGAAGAAACACCTGAGTGCCAGTGAAGGCACTTCTGTCAACAGCTAACTCATGACTAGGGTATGCCAGTGCAAGTCGTCAACGATGTTTGCCATGGTTGGCACAAGTCATCGACGAACTTCGCCTGGGGCAATACAGGTGCTCAACTAGGAGCTCACTGTCTGGCGCAAGTCGTCGACCAACTTCACCTTGTGGCTGTGCAGGGGCTCAGCTAGGAGCTCACTGTGGTCCACAGCATCAAGCTAGTTAAAGCAACACTCAGGGAGCTGGAGCACTGTCTGGTGCACTGCTGCACACAGTGCACTCACAGGGCTCATAACCTGTTGAAGCAATACCTATATACGTAGAGGAACTGCTACTCCAACTCACCTGTTGGGTGGAGTGCACAACCAGAGATGGTAGTGGTAGCTGGTTAAGAGCTACTATATTATATAAGCAATGAACATTGTTTATATACAACAAATAGTGTGATGTGTGACTGTGATGTGTGACGCGTGATGTGTGACATGTAACATCTACTTTAAAGAGGACTATTACTAAGTCTACACTAATATGGGTCACAGTCTTGTGCGCACTTCATCAACAGTTTATGCTGGGTGCACGTGCGACTTCAACATAGTTAAGTCCACCTCCAACCCTTACCTGTCCTCTTCCGACCTAGTTCCCTTTACTTCACTGTCCCTGCTTTTCCTCCGTCATCCCTGTATCTCTAGTTCCCCATGTCTGCTCCCGCTCCAGTTTATTTTCCTGTACCTGCTTTATTTTCCTGTCCATTTCTGCTCCATCCCTTGTCCCAACTAAGGTGTTTACTTGTCACCATATATACTCACCCTAGTTCTCATTTACTATATAAAATACCGTACTCCAGCCTAGTAGATCCTTCATCAGGGAAATTTTGAGGGAAAGATAATCTATTATAATCATCAAGGGGGGGTTGATAATGATAGATATGGGATTATAATCCATTGTCAACCCCCCTTTGGTGATTATAATGGATTACCTTTCCCTCAAAATTTCCCTGATGCTTAGATCAAATCTCGACTAAGATACTCCCCACTCTGTACTACCCACTATGCTCTCCTAATCCATCTGTTCACCTGAACTCCTGAACTCCGGCCAACTCTGGCCTCTGTCCTATCTCGTCCCCTTGGTCCTATGTCCGATCCTAGCAAGTCTCCTACTCGCACGAGGGCAAAAGCCACCTCTGTCCCAGACTCAATGCTAGACCTCTCAGGACTTATCCCACCTCTGGGATGTCCTTCACTCTGGACAAGCTGCGCTCAACTCCGGACCACTTTCCCGTGGTCCAGACTTACTCCGCAAAAACCTGGACTTACTCCCTGTGCTTCTCTAGTGCCCAGACTTCGTTCGTTTGACCCGGACTTGACTCTCTGCACTAACTAGCACCTACTAGTGTCTGGACTTACCTCCTCATTAGTTCCCTGCACCTCTGGACCTCCTAGTAAGATCGTCGAGGAGAACCAGTTTTGACACTCAAGCTCATTCATTTGTAGCTGGTGCATCCAGGAATACTCTGCAGATGGTGGCAAAGATGTCCCAAGGACAACTTGGGAGGATTTAAAACAATTCCATATTTGCTAGAAATCACAATGGGAACTGAAGTACTGACCATTCGGTCGATTTGCCTGATTTGTTGCAAATGGGCATTAATGGGCAGTCACATATTGTACTGCACATGAAGGGTACACCTGACAGCACTGCCACCATCTCCGAGTTCCGAACCGGGTTGGTTGCGACCTCCACATGCTGTTGCGTCACTTTTTTTGCGCTGGTTGGTCCCAATGAACTTACAGGCCCGCTAATGCGACGTTCCGCCATCCAATCCGATGTTATCAGGCATGAGGTGAACTGAGACCAATGGGCTATCCATTGGATCCCAGAAATACAGAGCACGGTTCGCAAAACGACTTGCGAAAGCATATTTTCTGTATTCTTTTATTGCACTTGATTCATCTCAAATGCATCAAGAATGCGACAAGAGAAGGTTCCAGGGGCACTCTACTATCCTCGCAGCACTGTGATCTTTCGCCTTCTCGCGTGTACATGGACTCCTTGTTGCCACGTAGTGCGTCCGACCGAGACCGACAACAAGGACCAGGACACTGTCAAAACCGAGTTCAGGGACTGCACCAGTTACTGTGCAATTTCTCGTGCGTTCAACCTGGTGGTTTCTTGTCAAGCTATTCACGCAGGATCTCGGATCATTTACATACCATCGATCATGTCCTTGTGATGGATGCTGGTTCTGTAGCCGTGAGCTCTCGTTTATCAAGTGCATGCTCATCGTTGGCAAAAACGTTACCGTGCATCTGCCGGAATTTGACGCACTTCATGATCTATACCAGAAACGTTTTGAGAATTAAATCCATGGAGGTCACGGTAGGTCTTTGAGCAGCAGGATGGATAAATGGGTGTTCATGCCTTTAAACTATTATTGGGCTTGAGTGCCATTTGTGCCTAGTCTTTTAAAGCCGCAAGCAATGAGGCAGAGAGAAGAGGGCATGAACTGATCTTTGTCGAGCCCCCGTCGATTGTGTTTGTAAGATCACCTTCCGTCGAGTATTTGGTCTGCCTGGGTGACTAGGAATATTGTGCCATTCAACGAAAACCTCCCTCTCCCAGATTCTCTACCGTCTGGATGAGCTTCCATCAAACTCTGGATATTATCCGATGGAAGCCAAATCATGTATCGAGAGAGAAGACGAGTGGATTAACCGCATACTGGTATAGTAACCTTGTTGTATAATTAAAGTATGGTGGGTAAGTGCTCAAGACTACTACCTCAGCATATCCAGGTAAATGGCCCGTTACTCTCAAGGAAGACAATGTTGAGATATGAGACCATGAACAACCCGCAGAGAATATGCGCGTTTTTGCTGAAGAACTGGGTCGCCTGGTGTGTCAGGTAGAGCTGTTACGCATGCGTGGCCACAAAATGCCAATTCTCCATACCTATCACCATTCTCCCTCCACCAGCTATCCATGTCGTTTAGCCGCTCGCACTCAGTCAGGACGACAACTATCGGCACCGTAGACTCCCCACAAACTTTGGAATAAAATGTTTCATAATGCTTGAAAGTAGTCTCTTTGGCTCTGGAAGCACGCACGCAGTAGACCAGAAGACCCAGTTCATTCTTCTCGAGCATCTGCGACAGGAAAAGCTTCAGGTTCCATGCTGCAAGTCGGGCCCTGAACCAGCCACCACTGCCAAGACCAACAGTGTCCCATATTTTGAACGCGCAATGGCCAATGGTTACATTGTATCCGTGGTTGTTCCCGGTACATGGATTTACGTCCGGGGATGTCCGAGCTCGATCCTGACTGGTTATTAGATTGATTAGAGAACTTTTTCCGACGCCCGCCTCCCCGAATAAAACAACGTTGGCGAAGTGGGCAGAAGGATCAGGATCCTGAACGGTGATGATCGACACAGCAGAAGTCAGAGCCATAGAATTACAACAAACCTTCGTATTCGCCCCAGTGCCAGCAAGTCTCACAAGTATCTTTTGAAAAAACTGAACACACAGTTAGTCGCAATTAATAACAAGAGTGACCTGAATCGTACCGCCATTAACAGCTCTCTGGTGTGGGAAAATCACTACGATGTGTAAAGGATATAAGCTGAAGCTGCTTGGCAGAATCCGTCATGCAAAGCTGGGAAGTATTATTACACACGGCGTGGTGGGCATGGGGCATCCTGGTGTGGCTTGTCAGTACGTAGCGCCAGGAGGATCAACATACCATATATCAGACCAGATCTGAGACACCGCATGTTTCTCGCAACCCAACTGCCAGGCTGAAAATATATGAACAGTTAGTGTTACTGCATCTTGTCTGCGGACAAACATCATTACCTAATGCTGCAGTTTTCTATCCTCCGACTCGTAGACCATCATACTACAGACTGGCTGATTTATTCACTCACATCCGATCGCATTCCAGTGGTTATGGGTTCTGTGTAATACACCTGATAACAAGCAGATGCAAGCGTCTGTGGGCCGCTGTCTTTAAGGGAAATTTTCAGAGTTTCATTGTCTCGCTTTCGTTTCCGAGAGTCCCGGCCTGCCAGGGTTCTGGTCGCGCACTGGAAGCACACACACCACCACTCATCTACACAGCACCCTTACAAACGTGGACCTCAGGGTAACCGTGCGCCGCATGCCGACCACGCACCCAGCATAAGGACGGAGACGGATCTAGACATATGGGAACCTTTTGCGCCCCACTCCCTGCGGTATCTTCTAGGTGCCCCTCCCCACTCTCCCTGTATACAGAGAATGCCACGCGTTTTCGCATGACTGCATTTGAAGTATCAATACGCTCAGGACATCGCGGATCGATGAGATAATTACACATTCAACCAATTAAAGGTGGGGCAGTTACTAGATCGTAACTATGAAGGTCTGCACCACTAACTGTATTTCATATCGACAACTTCGAGATCACGCATGCAAGCGAACTCATGGTAGCCTCATTCCCTACCCATCATGTTCATTTCCAGCAGGTCGGAGAATGCAACAACTACTTCAATGCGCATTGTGGTAGTTCCACGCACCGTCCGCGTCCCCTTCTAACTCAAACGTACCAACGACCTGCGCAGCGAACTCATCGAAACATCTCAAACTATATCTCACCAACTAGTATGTCTGAAATACGGGTCATTGAGATTGGACATCTGACGCATCACAGGTCGAATGGACGGGCCCTTGAACGTCATCTTGTTCGGAGAGACGGGGGTAGGGAAGAGTTCCATCGTCAACCTCATCGCGGGCCATAATGTGGCGAAAACCTCCCAAAACGTCAATGGATGCACAATGAAGGCAACGGAATATCGGCTAAAGGCCCGCCAGATGCCTATTAACATCTGGGACACCGTCGGACTGGAGGAGCCGGAGATGGGAGTAAACGGCTACCTTCCAGCAATCGAGAAAGCCTACGCTCTCATACAGAGGCTGCGTGAAGTCGGAGGTGTCAATCTTCTCCTCTTTTGCATACGAGGAAACAGAATCACCACTACCACGCAGAGCAACTACAGACTCTTCTACGAGGTGCTGTGTGGGAAACAGGTGCCAGTCGGGATCGTGATCACACATCTCGAACGCGAAGTGAATATGGAGGATTGGTGGGTTCGGAACGAGAAGAGCATCGAGAAGTATGGCATAAAATGCGCAGGACACGCCTGTGTGACTGGGTTACCAGATAATGGGAAGTATGCGAAATCGCGGGAAGCCATGTGCGACTTACTGCATCAACATGATGGGTCTGGAAGATATATAATGCCAGAGGGGGATTGGCTAGCACGACTTATAATGGGTTTGAAGGCCTTCCTTACTGGGGATAAGATAGGCATACCAAGGGGGAAGAATCTCGAAAGGGCCTTGGTCAAAAGGTGCGGGTTGGATGCAGGAGCCGCTCAGCGTATCATGGAGACGATGAAAGAGAACGAGCTTGCTACACATAATTAATCAGTTTTAGTACTCGCTTAAATTAACGATGGTTGCGATAGATTAAGTTTCGAGGCCTGAGCGAAGATTGTCCGAAGTGACTTCGTTTGTCACATTATCTACCCGTGGCCGGTGTCCATTCTTCCAAAATCTCGGACAAGGACAACGGTGTAGGAAATTCGGAGTACAGAGAAATTGGAGACAGGCGAGGCCGATGCCAGAAATTTCTGAAAGGCAGGAATCAGAAAAACGTAACATACCGGATAGACTCCTGGTACAGCGAATGAATGTAAGCGACGTCCGGGCGTGCTGGTAACAGTATCATACGACGAGTTTTCTCGCCGGCGTTCGAGAAAAAAACACTTGTTTTGATGTAGGAGCAGGATGTTGTCACCGCGCCGAATAGTTAAGCCTAGCGAGAATTCCTTTCGCGCTGGGCCTCGGCGTGCCCTACGAATATCAGAATCGCACCCCACTCACCAGGTGGTACACGTATGTCCTTGTGTATGACTAAAGTGTTGGGACGTAGTCAAGGGTATATCAAACACCACCGTCAAAATACACCATATTCATACAAAATACTGCATTCCAACCTGTCATAGACCTGATCAGCCTGCCAATACTAGTAATACCACAAGAAGTCGATAATGAACAGCGGGAAAAAATTGAGACTCACATTACGCCGCCCCACGCCTTTATCCCGCTCGTTCTCTGGTGCAGGTCCAAATACCTTGAACTGGTGGTCTCCCCCGTCGCGCACTGTCAGTACAGATGCCATGTTCCCGCACCGATAGCAGTAATTTGGTGCAGACCAGACCGTCACGAGGGAATTGTCGAACATATACTTATACCCTTCTTGTACAAGTTGGTGTGCACGTGCAATTAGTTTGAGCGAGTTAACATGGTTGAACTGGGTAGCATCGCCCGAAATAAACACAAGTATGGATGTGAAAACAGCATCGAGACGCACCTCTCGAGTTACATCACCACCAAACAGCCAGCCAGCTCCACGTGGGCTCACTGCCCAATTATCGATATCATCCGGGTCAGACCACATCAAGTCTGTGGCAGCAATGCAACGTCACGGGATTTCAGGAATAGAATGGAGTTGTAGTCATAGCGCTATTAATTTACCCATGATCACAAGGAAGCGATAAGGGCATACCACAAAATGCGCCCTCGTGGGGAATCTCTTGTGCTCTTGAAAGGACGCGGATCTGATCCAGGGTACGAATATCTGGAGAAAGTCCCCCGTGCACACAGAGCGTTTCGCCGTCAATGATCTTTCATGCGTGTAATATAAGCGGAGGATGTAGTGTGCGTGCAGAGGCGTACCGCTGCCAAGTTGAGATAGTCGAATACATTACAGCAGGCTTTCCATACCGCTGCGCTTCCGTACTTTTGCTGGCACTCGTCTTGGAAATGAAGGTGATGCATACGTCGTTGGTTACCATAGACAAACTCACCATAGAATCCATATACCTGCGTAATTTGTCGGCTTTCGTGGTTTCCCCGGAGTAAAGTAACCTTGTCTGGATATCTACGCCGAGACGTGGGTCTGCCAAACGGAAGATGGACGGTCGATATATGACCTACCTTGCCTTGAGCGCCAGCAGTAGTGAAACAGTCTCTAGACTATAATGCCCCCGATCCACAAAATCGCCCTACGAGTTGCACGAGTTGAGGACCGCGAATTTAATCAGTCGCCACAGTCCCGATAAACAGGGGGACACATAACATGCCATGAAGATGTAACTTGTTTCTGGGACATTTCCGCCCTGTCTGAGGAGTTCGAGGAGGTCCCAAAACTGGCCGTGTATGTCGCCGCAGATGGTGACGGGAGTGGAGACGGGTTGAATGTTGGACTCTTCGAGGAGGATGGCACGGACGGTATCGCAGAGAATCTTCATATCTTGTTCTGGGAGATGCTGGCATTCCATGAGTTGGGCGATCCACCGGTCGGGGTCGTATGCCATGGTTGGCGAACAGAATTGACGCGAAATAGTAACGCATTACAAATGTAGCTACACTTTCAATTCAAACCACGTCAACACATACAGCGCACGGGCCAACGTACAGCGGCGACTCAGATGCGCTGGCTGACATCTTTTCTGGTTGCTTCGGTGCTTCACACGACGGCTTGGGCTCTGCACGAGTCTGATGTTGGCGTCATCGACTGGCACACTAAACTGGTCGGTGTCCCGCTCGTCGGTTCACGTAACACTGCACCTGTCTTTCACGGAGATTTTATTCTTACCGCAACGGGAAGCAATGTATTGTCTGCGCTCAATGCTACTGATGGATCAATAGGCATGTGTCATTTCCACTGCGCAGAAAGTATGTGACGAGCTGACATCCTGCAGTGTGGAGAAGTGTCCACGACGACGACGATCCCATACTGGCGTTCAAAATACACGATTCCAGTATGTTTCATCGAATCCGGAATAGTTCGACGTGTCACTTTCTGTCTTAGCTGTTACCGCTCTTTCTGGCCCAGGCGGGGCAACCTTCCGCTCGTATAATTTACTCACCGGCGACCTTCTCCTCGAGAGACGTCTCCATAACCCAGTAGACGGTCGCAGCCATGAATTTCAAGAAGTAGAAATCACTCCCGCACATGATTCGACTCCCGAGAGTAATACAATATTCACGCTCACCAATGGCGACACCGTCAGTCGCATTGATGGGCAGCCCGGAGATGTTGTTTGGAAATGGAGTTCTCAGGATAACGGGTACATTCTGGACTTGCTTTCTATGCGCGGCTTCTGACGTTGAACAGCTACCCTATTGTCTATACTAACATACTCGCAAGTCCGGACGTTATCTACGCTGTTGGCCTCGTCAAAGGCAGCACCGCATACACGCTCCACGTCACCTCGCTGACCACCTCCAATGGCTCAGTCATGGCCTCTGTCAGTATTCCCGCCAACCTCGCCCGTGGCCGCGGAGATTTCATTCTTCTTGCTCCACCTGCGACCACGCCAGCAGGCGACGCTCCCCAAGGGCCGTGTCTTGTGTGGCTTGAGGATTCTTCACTGCGGGTTGCAGTGCTCAATTCAGCGCTCAAAGGTCAGGTACACATGATTCCCGGCATCAATTACACGCGCATACACGATGTAGGGCTCGCTAGCGTAGGGCAGTTGGTTGCGTTCCAGGAAGTTGGCAATGCTCATGTCATGAGATTTAATGGGGTGTCCCTCCTGGCAATTTGGGAGTTTGTCGGTGTGGTAGGCATTGAATTCCTACTTATGCGATGTTTTCGCGTCTAACAACTTGGCAGGCGCCTCCAAAAGCTCTGGCCGAATCACTCTTCACGGGAAGCTTCGACAAGGACGGCGAGCCTCGAATCGCACGCATATATTTGTCACAAAAACACGGCGTAGCTATCTTGTCTTTTTTCATCGTTTCTTCTGGAACTGACACCTCCCATGTAGCAAGTAATCCAGCAAACATTTACGCCACGCCTCGCCGAGAATCGTGGTATTGTGACTGGATATACCTTTTCATTCAAGACAAACGGATACGGCATTATCAGACACGTGAGCGATCTTGTTCATCATTGACCTTGTGCTTAGTTTATCCTTGCATAAAGGTCGCATTTGATGGGCGCTCTAGTGACACCCAGGAGACGACGCGGCTGCTCTTGACGACTTCGACAGGTGCATTGCAGCTGTGGCAGCATGAAAAGATGCTGTGGTCCCGCGACGAGGCGCTTTCTACCGTTCGCGTTGTTGCATTCGTCTCTTTTCCCCCGCCAGGTGCGTCATTGGGGCTACCTGTTGAGGCCAGCGTAGGAGAGGGTATAGGTGAAACCATTTTGAAGCACGTTCGACGATTCTCCGAAAGAATGTTACAGCACTTCTATGCGCCTTACTCTGCATCAGAGAGCACTGGCTGCACTGGTCATTGCGTACTCCACGGAGATACATTTGGTCTTCGTCAGGTAATTGTCGCAGCTACTGCAGAAGGGGCGCTATACGGGATTGATTCGAGCACCGGTGAGGTGCTCTGGCGGCGCTTGTTTGGACTCGGCTGGGCGGCAGAAGAACGTGTGGGAGGCAGAATTGTCCCTGTGAAGATGTTCGTTGTGCTTAGAAAGGTAAAGAGTACGGGCAACGAAGAGGAGGAAGAGAGTGGCAGAGAGACGGTGGTGCTTGTGACGCAGCGAGCAGCCAACAATGTGTGTCATATTCGTGTTTTCAGAGCTAGTGTTGGTTAATCCTGCATGACAGGGCCTAGTGGACACAGTTGTCTTTGAGTTCGACCCGTTCACGGGGGAGGACACACGACCTATCGAGGATATGCAAGACACAGAGCTAATCCCGAATGCAGGACGCGGCCCACTGGAGGGCAAGGACGTTATCCATGGCCCACTAGTTGACACTTTCCTGCTCCCTGATGGCAACGGGACCGTCGTGCTCCTAGACGAGTTCATGCAGGCACGTTACCTTTTGATCACATTATCTACTATCTTGACTAACCCTGAGTAGGTCCAGCTATACCCAGATACCCCCGCAACACGCGCGGTACTCGGGCGTCTCGCACCCACGCTTCACCTTGTCCTTCCCGCACGCATGGCTGCTGATCCACGCGTCGAACCAGATAACAAAGCATCACTGTTACATACGCAACTCGTCGGGCACCGACTTACGCTTAACGAGGAGCTGTCGTCTGACCATATTGCATACCCAACATGGCGCATCTCTCTAGCGCCTGGCGAGATTGTACGCGAGCTCTCAGCAAATGTGAACACGGGACACGTCGCTTCGTATGGCCGAGTGCTCGGCGACAGACGCACACTATACAAGTACTTGAATCCACACTTGAAAATGATCGTCACGGAGTCAGTTGGATCGATTTCGTCGATGAAGACCTGTGGCTTGTATCTAATCGACGGTGTGAAGGGAAAAGTGTTGTACCATGTGAGTGTAAATGCTGCAGAGAGCCGGTGTGATGTGCACGCTGCGCTTGTGGATAACTGGTTTGTGTATTCGTATTATGATGCGGATGAAAGCGATGGCGATGATGGTGCTAAGGGGTGGCGGCTTGTTTCGGTGGAGATGTATGAAGGAAAACCAGACGACGTAACGCGCAGGTACGTATCCGTATTTGTGCAGTGTCATAAGATTGATCATTCACTAGCTCGGAGCTTTCCGCGTATGCAAACGTAACGATGGAAATGACGATGTACGAACAAGCCTATCTTGTTCCGCACGGGATCACGGCTCTCGCACCGACATCAACACGATTCGGGGTGACACTCCGGGATTTGATATGTAGGTTTTCGTATCGAAGCTAACACCCGCTCTCCACTGACGTCATCATCACAAGTGGCGACACGCAGACATAATGTGCAGTCTGTCCCGCGGCGGCTGTTGGATCCACGCAGACCCGTAGGCAAGCCGTCACATACAGAATCCGAAGAGGGACTCGTCACGTATGATGCGGTGCTCCCGGACAACGGAGCGCTTGTCTTATCGCACAACTATGAGGTTTGTCTTCCTTCTGCCAAATGTCTCACAGTCCAATGAGTCACTCTTTCACCTCCAGGTCGCCAACGTACGCCAAATTGTCACAGTGCCATCACGCCTCGAATCGACATCGCTTGTCCTCGCGCTTGGGCTGGACCTTTTCCTCACGCGCGTTGCGCCATCGGGGACGTTTGATGTCCTTAGTGAGAGCTTTAACAAGGCGCAGCTTGTGTTGACGATTGGAGGGCTTGCCATTGCCGTTGCGGTGGTGAGGCCTATGGTGGCGAGGAAGAAGTTGAAGGAGAGGTGGTATACCCATCAATGATGAATATTACCTTGGGCGAGCATTTGAACCTGACCAGCAACCGTAATCTTGGTTGAAGAAGTATTCCTTATCATGGCGAAGGCTGAAAACACCTATGCAGACTTCGCGGTGCATACCACACCAACTGGCCCCGAGTGTTGGTCTGAGTCCGTTTCGGAACCAAATACATAGGTAGTACGCGGAAGATTTTGGACTATTGTGTTTCTTCATGCTTTGCATTCATATCTCCCTCACTACCTAGACTATTCAACCTCAAAAGGGCCAAATGATTCCACTTCCAGATCCAATTATAAAGATGCGGCATACCATACTGTCTGAGAGTAAAGATTGGTAAAGGTGGACTCTTACAGGTCATACGCCAGTAGACATGGTAAGCGCACCAAACAGACTTCATTGCGAGCGTTCCCGCACACCAACCCAATCAACCATCGTATCGTTTAATCCGCAGCGGTATCTTTGTACCATCTTCTCCGACTATCCTTGGTCTGGGCAGTAGTCCTTCTCCTTTCTCTACCTCCATGTCCGGCCCATCTCTCATCTCGAGCACAAAATTTTTCACCAATACCCACAACACAGTCTACGAAGTTAAAGTTTTTAAATACCCAATACCCACATTGTAGACATGACGACATGCCTTGACTTCGGCGATAGCAAACAGCTTCCCCAGGCATGCCTTTGGTCCATCGCCAAATGTCAGTAAGTGGTGATATCCCTGAAGTTCTCGCGCCTGCTGTGTGACACCATCTGTCTCCAGCCATCGTTCTGGCCTAAACTCTTTACCGTCCGGGCCCCACAGCGCATCGGGCCGGTTTATAAAGGCGATAGGAATACAAACAAATGTCCCCCGTGTTACAAAAATACTGTGGACAACTGCATCGGACCTGGTGCGCACTGGTTGTGACAGAGGGATAACGTCATCCTCCTTTGCCTACAAAAGTAATTTCAGCGAGGATACAACACGTCCAAGTGTTTTGGGTACCACGCGTGCCGTCTCTGATGCGGCAGGGTGCAACCGGAAAATTTCATGTACCACGGCATCAAAATAAGGAAAGTCCTTGGAAAGTTGATCGTAGGTTGGTTCTCCGTCGAAGGCAAGGATTTCTTCACGCAGCCTTATCTGGATGTCGGGATGTCGAGCAAGTTCGAGCAATGCCCATATCATGGTTACTGGAAGCAGACATCACGAACAAGTCAAGATATTCTAAGGGTACACCTACTTGCCGTCGTTTCGTACCCAGCGACGAGTAAGGTCATCATCTGGTAAATGAATGAGACCAATTTATATAGAAAAGGACATTGTCTGCTCACCTGTGCCAGGACTTCTTCTCCAGTGAGATATACGTTGGTCTCCGCATCCTCCGTTTTGACTATAGGAATGTTAGCGACAAGCATGTGCAGCGGCAAACAGCGCACTCAGTAACCCAATAACAGAGCTTTCCTCTTTTCCATCCAGGTGCCCTTCCTCCTTCTCTTTTTTAGCCTTTTCAAACAAGGTTTTGCTGATGTCTGCCATGGCTTTGTAAAGCGCATTCAACAATCCGTCATTTTGCGATGAAAGGTTGAAAAGTACAGGGAACCTTCGCAAGAAAATAAAAAGGCCAATGGTAATGAAGCTTGGCTTCGGCAAGGCTTCAAAGGCCTCAAGCGCCGAAATGACAGGACCTTTTCTTCCATCTAAAGCAGCAAAATCATGGGAAAACCCGGCAAGGCCAATGGAATCCAGCCTTGTGGGCAGTCTAACTTGAGATTGTGTCTAGTGCAAAACAGCGATGAACTCACGAGACGTGGTTCATCCTTTGTAGAGTTAACCTGATTCCTGCTGAGAAAACTACGTTCAAGTGCAACATACCAATTCTGAATGTCTATAATAGTGCTGCCACTACCATCGGCATCGATTATTGCTTCCCATTTCAGTTTCAACTAATGGACAATAATTGAAGTGGCTAGGAAAGGTGTGTAAATATCTCCGGCTTACCTTGTGAGCAGCGTCATAGAAAACCGGGGTTAGCTTGCGAATAGAGGTTGAGTTGAATGCTGGGGCCAAGGACCTCCGCTGTCTGCCAGAGGTAAATCACCGGCTGTCACGTTAACTTTGAATAGGATAATACTGGTGCTGTCCATACCTTCTGTGAATCCCGCCGTCAGCCCACAGCACACCCTTGCCGACCTGGATATTTCGCAATGAAAGGGACATGGAGTACATAGGAATTGCACATACTGTTCTCTCAAGAGCAATTTTGCTTTCCGGAGTGAGCGCGTATGACCATGAATCCCTACCAAAGAAGTACGCGATAGCTTTAGGATCACATAGAATGACACTCCTCTGCCCAAGCATCAGCGGGATCTCATATATTGCACCATATTCCTTGTACCAAGCCTCGTACAGAGCCGCAGAGTCGGACGATTCAAGGATGACCTTGGCCGCACCAAAGAAAATGCCAGGTTTGGGTCCCCTCAGCCTCGTGGTCCTTAGTCCCTTACGATTTGCAAGATAAGCCATACGAAGGGCCAAAATCGCTGTCAGGCCAGCTGCCAGGTCGATGGCATTTGCTGAGCGGATGATTCCCAGCACTCTATCGAAGGCAAGAGAGAACATGGATGTGGGGTCAACGAGAGCGGCGTGAAGGCTGTGTGGTCGACCACCAGTTATGTATGGATCCGAAGTAGCGCCATTTAATTATCGCCTCAGCCTGCAGCGGGCTCTCTTTCTTTCAGCTCTGCCTTTCTCCTCGCTGCTTGTTTTAAATTCCCTCGCCCTATGGTTTAGTTTTTTCAAATGCCAGTCGGAATAGAGCTGAACCGATTCCAATGCAATTTTTGCAGGATGCGTGATAGGCTCGAGTCGTTGTGCTGGTGCTGTGGAAAACCGCACCCCTGCCATAGTAGTTGGGGGTGTGTGGCGACGAGAAGTAGGATAACCTACAATTTACGTCAACAAAGGAAGATCTTCAAAGATTCCAGACAAATAGTATCTGTATTCTGAAGAAGACTGAAGGAAGTACATCGAACGAGTGTGACTATTTATACTGTGCTACGGAGGGATTCGGAGCGATGACATGATTGAATGTTGATGTGTGCATGAGCAGTTACTTCAAGACAGTCGGCCGAGTGTGAACGTTAACATTGAGCCATCACATACCCCCCTTCAAGGACATATAGTACCCTTCATTATTTTAGTCGCACCCTTCATATCTACGTTACTTTAGTAGCTTGCCCGTTTATAGAGATGCCATCTCCGAACAAACCAGATATCCTCGAGTTCATCAGCGAGGAGAGGCGTGCTGGGATCCGCGATGGAACCTTCGCGAGAACGTTCAGGAGAAGATCCAGGGGGGCGACGAAGAGTGCGCTCAGGGGACAGACTCGAAGATGAACGGCGAACCCCGCCCTCGTACTGGCAGCACGACTTCCACTAGTCCGTGGTGCGCGAAGGCCCATGCGCTGGTGCTTATCCTCTCGCTCATCGTAAGCCCTCTTCTCCAATTGATCCATCCACAATACTTCCAGGCCATCTTGCGTAGAGCGTTATCCCCTTCGTGCGTGATCTTACGGCTTCCCATCTTCCCAAAGGGACCTGAGGTCCACATCTAGTCACAACACTTCCCGGACAGTGAGCGAGCGGGTGTCAGCATCCCAGGCTATGGAATCGGACTCCAGTCCCTCGTACTGGACAGAAGCGAAAGCGGCGGCGGCGAAGTCGACATCCCTGTCGAACGCGCTCTTCATATCCTCCAAAGGTCTTTATAGGAAGTTCCCTTTTGCGCAATTGATGTTCTAGAGTAAAGAAATCATGGATCTGTTCTTAATGGTAGCTTTCATACACCGTCCTTGGTGACGACGCGGACGTTTCGTTGTCGAGGTGGATGAACTCGGCAGGGGAATCGGCGGGATCTCCAGCGTTCATCACGAAACAATCGAGGTGGTAAGGTTGTCGTTTAGTTTTGCGACTAGGGGGTGTGTGCGCTAGGCGCTGTGTACGAGCGGGGCGACGATGCTTCTTGCAGAATCGGCGCCCTGGAGATGCCTTTGTCCTAGGTGAAACGCGGTGCGTGGATGGATGATCCTCGCCTCTTCTTTAACTCCCGCGTCGTCCCCTGGCTCTCGGTGCGGCCGCGTATCGTCTGGTGGCTCTGTTTGACCCAGCGCCTGAGGTCCGTTAGTTGGCTCGTCGAAAGGGATCCGTGAGGACATATCACAGACGATTGCCTCAGCGGGCAATGTTGAGGTCATCGTTTCAATGAGATGATACGGTAGTACCACCGTGGTAGCTTGATGCCGAAGCGGAGTGTCGCTCCTGCGTGTCCTGATGGACAGGGCAATATTTGTTAGAGCGACATATGCACTATGCAACATACCCGGCTGCCACGTCGAGCTCGTCCTCCACCCGCCAACAACACTCCGGCCGCCGCCCCAAATCCAACTTTGTCACGCGCACGATATCCAATAATATGGGCTTGGCGACACCGGTTTACTCCCTACTTCCTCTCGAAGGCACTGTCTTCCTTCTCGTTGTGGGAGATAACGATCAATCGACATAGCTAGGAAGCACACAGCTTTTCCAATTATTAGGGTTCCCCCATGTTTGGCCACTGCACAATAGTAGTGGCCTCTAAGTGAGCGGCATCATAGGATCTGGAGCCAAGACGAGGTGGCAACTATGCTGCGTGGGGTCAATTGGAGTCACTATGAATACGCGGAACCAGGACTGCCTCCGAATCTGAGTCACAATCTGAGGCGCTTCACTCTTGGCCTTCGTAGTTCACACTCACATCACAAGTATGTCCGGTTCCGTGCAACCATGACTCGTTCAAGTCTAGGCTATGTATATATGGCGATCAACGGTCTGAACTTCATATCGCATTGAACACTCTGCTCCATCACCTCGGACAACTTGCCACCATGTCAAGCATTGCTTCCACCAACGACACGCTAGCCACAGAAGCTGGCATCCAAACCTACTTGCAAAATACTTCATTTGCTTCACATACCGTCAACTTACTGAGCAGAGGGTTCGCCAACTGCACGTACAGGATCCATCTCCATGCGCCTATTGATGGGATGTCGACCTTCGTCCTGAAATACGCAGCACCATTTGTGTTGACATTAGCCAACACCACTCAGATCCAGGTCTCCACGGAGCGTCAGGTATTCTTCCACTCATCCCAGCTGTGTTAAAAATTGTCCACTCACATGGTAATCGAACAGAGACTTGAAGTGGAGGCCCTTAGACTGGCCCGTAATATTCCCAGGCTGGATGATGACAACATCGTGACAGCTCCTGTTGTGCGTTTCTTCGACGAGGAAGCCCATGTGTTGATCATCGACGATGCCGGATCGGATACACGTACTCTGAAAGAGACGTTAATCGACGAGACCTTGCCTGGGCCTTTACTTGAGGACATCGGGGCCGCGCTCGGGCGGTTCCTCAGCCACATACATGGGTGGAACGAACATCCGGACGTTGACCTAAACCTGTTCGCAAATAATGAAGTTGGGAAGAGGATCTCGGCCTTCGCGACGTACGATCGCCTCGTCTCCACACTAACAGGTGGAGACAATGATATTCCTCACCTTCAGGATCCTTGCCTAGATGTTCCAGAGGAGAAGTTAACGATCGTCTCAAAGCTGGCAGAGACGCGGACAAAGGAGATCTGTTCCTCGACAGTTGTCATGACCCATGGCGACTTTTGGCCAGGGAATATCATGGTGTCACTGCGACGGGGAGCGGATGGCGAAATCGAGGCTCTGGATAAACTGTACGTCATAGATTGGGAGCTGGCAAAGACAGGTCTGCCGGCGTTGGATTTGGGCCAGCTCTGCGCGGAGCTTTATCTCATTGCGAGGTTCCACCCACATCGTGAAGAGTCCGCCAAAACCACAATCAGGTCTTTCCTCTCTGCATACAAGCAGACTCGGAGTAGAGCGATAGACACTTCAACTGCACGTGTTGCATTGGGTCACATAGGTGCGCATTTGGTGGCATGGGTCCCTCGCATTACGTGGGGCGGTCGGCAGGAAACAAGGGATGTGGTTCAGGAGGGCGTCGAGTTACTTGACTTGAGCTGGACGGGTTCAGAGTCATCGTTATTAGATAGCATTGTTAGACCGCTACTTTCTGGGTAGACCAGAGTGGTTATTACGACTCGGGAAAGATTAAAATGCCCTGTTTGCGGCTACGTGAAAGTCGTTTTCACTACCGACGCAAATATAGTGGTAAATATATTGACCATTCTTCTCTGCCTTTCCGATTGCATCATCTACCAGACGAATACTAACGATGAATGCAGTGTCTTATTACTTTATGGACCTTCCGTTACTCGAAATGCCACCTGCGTCGGCAGAACCCTTGCATTGGATAAGACAGCCAAATTCTCTTTGGAGACTAGGGAGTTGATCTACTACGGCCGTGAAGGGTGTTGACCACATATATGCACAGTGATCCAAGGGCGTGGCAGCCTGCAACCGCAAAGATCGCCAACCGTACAGTACAGTCTACAGCTGTTCATTTTCATGTCGCATGTTGTAAGAAACATTGATCGTCCACTGAACGTATCAAACTTCTATCGCGATAATAATAAGAAAGGATCCCCTGTTACTGCAAGATATCTGGTCACTGGTGGTCACGCTTTTATTGTGAGTAGCTTTACTTCCTCTCATGGAGCACTGCGAGACATGGTGCTACTTCTTGAACGGCTCTCTTGTGGCGAAAGCACTGATCGATCGTGGAGATTTTGTTCGTCTTGTGGATATCAGTCTATCATCTGCATTCTGCGAGTGCGCAGTTAGGGTTATCGTGCATGAAATATTCGCGCACAACAAGCGGACAACGCACAATTACCAGTGTACCACAGCTCAGAAGTTATGGGTCCCAGCGGTCCCCTCCCGGCCTGGGGAGACGGACCCGACCTTTACGACACAGCCACGCCCTAAGGGTGGGCTGGAGTCTTCCGACACCATCAATAACATCAAGGCCAAAATCCAAGACAAGGAGGGGTGAGTGGAATCAGCTCCGATTTCAAAAGCATGTCCACTGATATGCTAGACAGCATTCCCCCAGACCAGCAACCTCTGCTACCGAGAATGGGAAACATCGAAGGGAGGTCAAGATTGCCATTAGAATCACAAGGTTTCGAGTGTGATTAAACAGAACGAACGAAAATCTCACATGAAAAATCCAGTAATATCACCTATGATAGTCATGCATGCTGCCCAGGCATTTCCCTTGGGTCGTTGGGAGGTATGGAGGGTATCAACAATGAGGACACGATTGAGTACTTGGACTTCACATGGTGTCAGTCGACTCGTTGATACGCGGAAACGTTCGGTACGCACCAACATTGATAGAGAAATCTATACAATAGATAGCAAGAATAGCGAAGTAGGTTGTAAGAGCATCGTTCTGCTATACGTTCTATAGGTGAGCACGCGTAACGCAGTCAATTGAAGACACACACAGAAAGCGAGCCTAAGCTTGTAAATATAGACGCGACAGGTCGAGTATAGACAAGGAGGAGTGTTGCACAAAAACAGAGCACCGTGCCAACGAGGATGAAGGGTCGGTGTCGGCCGAACCGTGATTTGCAGTTGTCCGCAAGAATACCTGCAAGACGACAATAATGAGGCTGGGCACATGGGACGCGCACCAAAAGCATACCTATAAGTGGTTGGACAATGAGGCCCAACAGTGGGCCAGCGGCCATAGAAGACTTGGATATTAAACCAAGTGAGACCACGTATGGGGAGGCTTAGAGCATGAACACAGCGAATTTGACGAGAACCATACAGAGGACATTTCAAGAGACCAAAGGACACTTACACCAAGGTGTCCGACAGTGAGGGCTGGCATACGCGCTGTCCATGAAGGCCCCAGTATGTGAGCATCCCCAGCAAAGCGCGCGCTCTACAACATCGTCCTCGTACATTGACAAGGCTCGTGGGAATTTGGTTGGCAGCTGAACAACTTGCCTTTTAAGGCGATGTAGGGAAAGATAATAGCATGCAGAATCATTACTCAAGTTCGCTTTGGCTTTGGATCTACGGACGGTTTGTTCTGCTGTGATTTCGAGTTACTGCCTTTACCCGATTCGCACTAGTCTCATCCAGCTCCTTCAGCCGGTCGTCCTCTGCAAACAGTTCAGCACTAGTACGAGACGCTTTTGGCGTCGAAATTACACAAGAGATGAGTCGTGGATCGGCCTGAACAGGCTCTAGTAAACACTACAAACTCCAACTACCTATGTCTTGAAATCTGTTTAGCCGGTTTTCAACGAGTGCGCCCTCACACCATACTCTCCACCCAGTTCCCTTCGCAGGTCCTGAGGTCCAACCTCCTCCCCACCTCCGGACCTTGTTGCAACAAGAAGAACTTGTCGATGACGAGGCCGACTCGAATACCTTGTTCAATGGATGGGTTTTCCTCGTGAGGAACGCGAGTGGAAAACGACCGCCAAGCTCAGTCATGCGAAAGGGGCCGTTGCGGACTTCCACTGCCTTCATCCTGCCAAACCTCACCCTATGCCCACCATAAAACTTCGTTTCTGACGTCTCAAGAATCTCACAATCCCGAATCCAATTCCCCGTTACTATTCAATTTGGAAAACGGTATATTCGAACACGTCGAACGTCAATGTGACAACGAAGAGTGGTTTGACGCGCTGGAGCAACAACCTTGAATCGCGAGACGTGATTCTTGGGATGGGGTAATGTTACGAGCGCCTACTTTTCTGGGTCCATGCGCGCTGCGTAGTTAATTTCAAATACGTTTCGTCATATGTGTCTGAACTTCATATCACATTGAACACTCTGCTTGAACAGCATCGGACAACTTGCCACCATGACAAGCATTGCTTCTGCCGACGACATGCTTGCCACAGAAGTTGGCGTCCAAACTTACCTGCAAAATACGACGTTTGCTTCACATACGGTCAATCTACTGAGCGGAGGGCTCACCAACTTCGCGTACAGGATCCATCTCCACGCGCCTATTGATGGGTTGTCGACCCTCGTCCTGAAATACGCACCTCCATTAGTAGCATTAGCCAACAACACCCGGATTTGGATCTCCCCAGAGCGTCAGGTATTCTTCCACTCATCCCAGTTGTGTTAAGGGTTGTCCACTCACATGAGAATCGAACAGAGACTTGAAGTGGAGGCGCTTAGACTGGCCCGCAATATTCCTAGGCTGGATGACGACAACATCGTGACAGCTCCTGTTGTGCGTTTCTTCGACGAAGAAGCCCATGTGATGATCCTCGACGATGCCGGATCGGATACACGTACTCTGAAAGAGATGTTAATCGACGAGACCTTACCGGGGCCTCTACTTGAGGACATCGGGGCCGCGCTCGGGCGATTCCTCAGCCACATACATGGGTGGAACGAACATCCGGACGTTGACCTGAGCCTGTTCGCAAATAATGACTTTGGGAAAATGATCTCGGCCTTCTTGACGTATGATCGACTTGTCTCCACACTAACAGATGGAGACAATGATATTCCTGATCTTCAGGATCCTTGCCTCGATGTTCCGGAGGAGAAGTTAGTGGCCATCTCAAAGCTGGCAGAGACGCGGACAAAGGAGATCCGCTCCTCGACAATTTTCATGACTCATGGCGACTTTTGGCCAGGGAATATTTTGGTATCACTGCGACGGGGAGCGGATGGTGCAATTGAGGCTCTGGATAAACTGTACGTTATAGATTGGGAGCTGGCAAAGACAGGTCTGCCGGCGTTGGATTTGGGCCAGCTCTGCGCAGAGCTTTATCTCATTGCGAGGTTCCACCCATGTTGCGAGGAATCCGCCAAAATCACAATTAGGTCTTTCCTGTCTGTATACAAGCGGACTCGGAGTAAAGCGATGGACACTTCAACTGCACGTGTTGCATTGGGTCACGTAGGTGCGCACTTGGTGGCATGGATCCCTCGCATTACGTGGGGCGGTCGGCAGGAAACAAGGGACGTGGTTCAGGAGGGCGTCGAGTTGCTTGACGTGAGCTGGACAGGTTCAGAGTCATCATTATTAGATAGCATCGTTAGACCGCTACTTTCTGAGTAGAATAGCCACGACCTGGCAAATACTCTGTCGATGGATACAAGGGCAGGCTTAAAGCAGGAATACTGTAATATGTAGTTGGCAGTATAATTTAATCTCAAACGAATTTCTTGCAGGGTTTGAAGGAAACTCATCCAGACGGTAGTGAATCCGGGAGAGGAAATGAGGAGCCAGATAGGAAGGTTTTCGTTAGATGGTACAACATTCCTAGCCATCCAGGAAGACCAAAAACTGGGGGGTTGAAGGCAATTTTTCAAACACAATCGACGGCCCCAGTTC